>JAHWFO010114413.1:725009-777248 GCA_023313115.1 Rhysida immarginata | reverse complement strand
AAGGAACCTGGTTTAGTGGAACCATTATGGTTCATTGGAACTTTCAACGCTAAAACATGGCATGTAATATATCAAACGACTTGGAATGATGTGTCATGAATGAATATGACGTAAAATTAATGATAGTCCAAATTGGTTCCAAGGAACCTGGTTTTTGAACCATTATGGTTCATTGGAACTTTCAATGCTAAAATATAGCATGTAATATATCAAACGACTTGGAACGAGGTGTCATGAATGAATATAACGTAAAATTAATGATAGTCCAAATTGGTTTCAAGGTACCTGATTTAGTGGAACCATTATGGTTCATTGGAACATTCAATGCTAAAATATTGCATGTAATATATCAAACAACTTGGAATGATGTGTCATGAATGAATATAACGTAAAATTAATGATAGTTGAAATTATTTCAAAGGTACGGGGTTTAATGGTATCATAATGGTCCATTAGAAACTTCCAATTTTAACATAGGGCGGTTTAAAAATATAGTTCCGCGAATGGTTTAGTTTAACCTTTCGGTACTTGGTTATGTCATTCCTTAATGGTTTATTTTAGTAAGAAGCGAATTGAGATTTATTAATTAAATTTTAGATTTCCCTTCAGCTATTTCAGTGATAGTTGTTAGTGTAACACAGGAGAGATCTTAGTTTATAAGGTAAAGGCATTTTTCTAGATTATTAAGTACCGAAAGGTGCTTTATGCTATCAGTGTGAGGAAACGTGTCTGTCTGTCCGTCCGTCTGTCTGTCTGTCTGTCTGTCTGTCCGTCTGTAACTCTAACTCCTCCAAGGCTATGAAAGATTTTAAAAATCTGTTTTCGTCAGTCGATGAATATAGTTCATGGCACGAACCAGTTACAAATATTATCTAAATCGGTTTATTGGCACGTGGACAAATGGTACCTCTATTTTCCCGCCTAGCAATTTTCAATGGGAAGATATATTGAGTAATATATATAACAAATCATAATGACGAGATAGATGCAGTTATTCATTATTATTTTCGTCAGTCGATGAATATGGTACATGGCACGATTCAATCACAAATATTATCTAAATTTGTTCAATAGCGCGTGCACAAATGGTACCTTTACGACCCCACCTAGCAATTTTCAATGGAGAGATATATTAAGTAATATATCAAACAAATCGTAATGACGAGATAGAAGCGGATATAAATTACTATTTTCGCCAATTAATACATATGGTTCCGGGAATGAAACATTTTGAAAATGGTTGAAATCGAACAATGACACGTGCTCTAATAGTACCCTTATGACACCCTCAAAAATTTTCAGTGCCAAAATATGGCATGTAATATATCAAACGACTTGGAATGAGTTGTCATGAATGAATATAACGTAATATTAATGATAGTCGAAATTGTTTCAAAGTTACATGGTGTAATGGTTTCATTATGGTCCATTAGAAACTTCCAATGTTAATACATAGGGCGGTTTAAAAATATAGTTCCGCGAATGGTTTAGTTTAACCTTTCGGTACTTGGTTATGTCATTCCTTAATGGTTTATTTTATTATATTTTAATTAACTTTTAATCCTAGTCAGTCATTTAAAATTGTTATCCATTACATCTATAATGCTTAAATGGTGAGACTTAATAGTGGAGACGGTAGACTAGACATGTTTAGTTTATTTAAACATTTATCTAGTTTACTTAATTGTTATTCAGTGGTTATTTAATTGTTTTATAAAGTTTAGATTGGAGATAGTAGTTAGATTACACAGGATGTTGTTCTAGGTTTACCAGATGTTTTGTTCGCGACAGTGTTTGAGTCAGATATGACGCATTGTCTGATTTTCATGTAAATGATGGTAGCATGATTTAGAAAGGAGGAGTTGACCTTTCCACCAATCACCTGATTGAGTGTCCTTTACACACTGATGTTCAGTTTCAGTTAGGTACTGGAGGGAGTAGAGCAGCTGGTGTTGAGTAGTTGGTGTAGTAGGTGTGTGGAGACAGTCGGCGAACTGTTGTTGAACAGTTGGTGAAGAACCTGTCGGAGTAGACGGATGTAGATGTTGAGGAAGTTAGTGAGTTGTTAGAGTGAGTGCCTGTCAGAGCGGAGGCATAATCGAGCAGGAGGCTCATGAGCTGCAATAGCATTAGTGATTAACAATTAGTTTATTTTTATTATTCCCGTCTATCTTAATTAAAGGAGAAACATAGGAATCCTTCTGCGGAGCTAAAAGAGAAGTCCTCCATTTTCGTAGCAAGAATTAGTCGATAGAACGAAGAATCTGAAACCGCATAGATTGGGTAACACACACGCACGATCTCATATCTCTGATTCCTCTCAGAACCATTGAATAGAAGTTAGATTTACATCAAACAAAAAATTGGAGTTAGTTTTAGAAACATTCAATTGTAAATAAATCAGTTGTTATTGTTTAAACCCCTTCTTGCAGCCATTTACCTACCCCCTTACGATAATTAATCGGAAGAAACACCCGACGTTCTTGTGATAGAGGAAAAACTCATTCTCATTTTATCAGAGACTGAAAGGGGAACTGGGGACCCTAGTTTGATGTACTAATCCAATCCATAGGGCCGCAGGTTCCACAATTTCATTCTTAATTTAAAAATTTTGATAAAAGTAACAAAATGTAAACAAGAAATAAAAAATTGATTACTGAAAATTAGGTTATTAATTTTTTTCAGAATATATTTTGTAGTTTTAATTTCATTGATAAAACTATAATATAAACTATATTATAAAATATCAACGAGAAGAGAGAAGAAAAACAAATGTAATCCAATAGTTTTTTAAAGAAAATCCAAAAGGTGTACACAGATCATATTCCACAGCGACTCTCGTGAAATAATAAATTAATTATGTACTGACATTTTACAACGAAGTTAACGCTGAGCATTTTATAAAACTAAACCTGAAATTGAAAATTAAGTTATCGCTACTGATGATTGCACACCTAATTAATTGCATGCACCCGAATTCTCTTAACAATACATAAACGATAATTGCTTTCCATTGAATTATTCAACTTTTATTTTTTAAAATTATCGTAATGACAAGTCTTTAACTGAAATAAAATAACATGAAACGGCGAAACTCCCAAAGGACTCAGGCTCGCATGGTTGGAATTCCGACAGATGAAAATTCGACAGGTTGAAACCCCACAGTTTGAAATCCCGATAGGACAAATTCCTATGAGATTGACATCCCCAGTTACAATACCAAATATCAAAATCTCCCCAAGTAAAACTCACTAAAATTAAAATTCTGACATTTATATTTTCGAAGGTTGAAATCTCGACGCCTCAATTTTAACGCCTACTGAATAGTAACTGCGAGTCAAAAAAAACCATCCATTACTTTAATCCATGTTGTTACTTTCAATAACATGATTACTTTTGTGCTTATTTGTGTACCATTAGATGGTTATAATTAAACATGTGGTGTTAAGAACTCTGTGTTCAAAATACTACTATTGATGAAAGTGCAACCAAATATAGTGTGCATACATTCCTCGCTATGGGGTTTCGATTTCTTAAATAAAAAAAATTAGAACAAAAATTCTTAAGAAACAAAGCACAAAGATTTATTTGTAATTTCGTGTGACAAAAACACTGCATTCATTCCTTTATGTAGGTAACTAATACGTATGTAAAAGCAAAACTACGCAGAGTTTACAGTAAGTGCCCTCCAGCTCCCTGTTGTAAAGCGTATATTCGATGAACAACGTAACTGATTTGGATGCAGTTATCGCACATGTTGTGCAATTCGTTCTTTGGCTGGAACATCGCCTTGATCAATTATAGATTTTGTTGCTAAGAATGTAAATACGAGGGCAAATCAATAAGTTAGTTCCACGAATTTTTTTCACAGCATTTATTGGTCAAACAAGACGACATTAGGTGTGCAGGAGTAGCAGTTCATTACTTATTTTTCTATATATCAACCACCGACGGCAATGCATTTTCCCCACCGTGACACCCATTTGGATATGCCAGCTGCATAAAACGTCGTCGGCTGTTGGTATAACCACTGCCGCACAGCATGTTGCACTTCATCGGGCCGAAGAGATGATAATCCAAGGGCACCAGATCTGGACTGTATGGTGGATGGTTCATGATTTCCCAGCCGTACCTAGCGGTTTTTTCCTTGGCAACGTGCAGACACTGTCGCTTATCACGCAAGGTACAGTCAACCATTGACAACGAGACCCCTGTAGCGGCCAGTCTATTGGTGAAAATGAGTGAGCAGACTAGGGAGGGAACAATTTCTCTCTCTCCCTCTCCCTTCCCACCCAATTTCATCATTGGACTGGCCGAGTCAGGTGTCTCATTGTCAACGGTTGACTGTACGGCATATCTTGGCAAGCGTGGCAGTGTAGTATATTGCGTTGATTGTTCAACATGCTGAGCGGCAGTGATTACACCAGCAGCCGACGACGTTTTATGCAGCTGGCATATCCAAATTGGTGTCACGGTGGGAAAAATTCATTGCTGTATTGGTGGATATACAGGGTGTCCGGAAATAAATGGTAAATATTTATATACGTGAGAGAACATGTATAAAGAAGCATTTTTATTCCTATGAACAAGGTGTCGCAAGCCAACCCCCACAAAGATACAGGGAGATTAAAGTATGTTGCGCTGCCTGATTGTTAGGTTCCCACAGGCGAGTAGGCAATGTGGTGCAGCCCACATTGTTGCCTACAGACCTCAGTACTCACGGGCTCTTAATAACTGCATCAACGATCCCATTTGTGAGGGTTCAGGTAGTAAGCTTATTTGTGAAATGGTCCTGATTGTGTAAATGTATGCAAATTAATACGTGTGCCACGACCTCCAGTGACATTTAAGGTATTAAAGGTTTGTGGAGTGACCTGACAGGGGCAGCCATTCGAGCATACATCAGAGGGGAGGAGAAGCGAAAAAGAAGGACTCAGAATATTTTACACGAGAAAAAAGAAAGAAAAGAGAAGCTGTTACCCCGAGCCGGAAGAGACCCGCCAGAAAGAGAAAGAAGCAGGAGAAGAAAGACCATTGGTGGATTCTATGCGCAGAATCCGCCAAAGGGAAATAAAAGGTGGGACTCGAGAGAAGAGAGACAGAGAGCAAGTGCAACATACTTGAATCCCCCTGTATCTTGTTGGGGGTTGGCTTGCGACAACATGTTCATAGGAATAAAAATGCATCTTTATACATGTTCTCTCACGTGTATGAATATTTACCATTTATTTCCGGACACCCTGTATAAGTAAAATAAGTAATGAACACCTAATGTCGTCTTGTTTGACCAATAAATTGCTTTGATAAGAATTCGTGGAATCGACTTATTGATTTGCCCTCGTACATAAATTTAAAAACGTAATGAAAATATGAGATACTTTATCAGGGCCATATATGAACGGTTTTACGATTGCTTGAGGTGACGTCTATTGCATGATTGAAATACCGGACTTTTTCCTAATTTAGTGCTGAAAACTTCGCCTCCGGAAATTTTTCTTATGGATCTCGTACTGTCATTATTGCCCAGGAAAAAAATATAAATCAAAAATTTATTCCTATTCAAAATTTTAAACGATTGGCATAAACAAAAATTTTCCGGACAATGATAAACCTCCAACCGAATTTTCGAAAAGCGAGAACAAATTTATTTCAGAAGGGACATCAACTGAATGAAAAGGAAACATAAAAAGTAAAGTAGTACTTTCTATTCTCGAGCTCCTAGACAACCGCCTTGAATAGCGAAACGATGTCAAGTGGAAGACCACAACCTCTGCCTGAATGGACCGATCCCGTATATAGGAAGCTAAGCGGATGGGAAAGAAAGGTCGAAGTCAGAAGGAAACACAGGCCTACGAATTGGAGTAATATCGTCAAAGTGCTAAGAACAGTGTTAATTCAACCAAGAGGAATAACCATTCGCATAATAACAGCAATATAAACAAAATTGGAATCGAAAAATTTCAACCTCGTCTAATTTACGATTCTGTTCAAATAGAAACGATTTTCTATAATAAAATGTTATTTTAGTCACTTAAAAGTGAGACAATTGAAGGTATCACTCTTCTGAGGACACAGTTTGGATTATTATGTCACTATTAGCAAGCTACCATAATTAAAACTAGCAGAGGTACCCGGCGTTGCCCGGGATAAATACCAAGGACCAAAACAAGTAGAAAATGTCATATGAACATGGGGTCAGGAACGCTTCTCTTTACAGTTATAACCGTTTGAAAGTGTCCTGCAATATAACGTTAAGACGTATAGGAATAGCGAATTTATTTCTACGGTATAACAAGACAATACACTTGTTATAGCAAATGCTCAAAATTCCCTCCGTTAGATTCCAAGGAAATCTGTGCACGTCGCCTTATGGATTGGCGAACCCATTGGAAAATACCAGGTGTATAACGGTTGATGTTGCAACTATCCAGGATCCGCTGCCAAAGAGTTGCAACATCTGGTATTGAGGCAGAATAAACAAGAATGTTTCGAATCTGATGTTGAAGAGAGCACAATTTTCTTTCAGAAGTTTCTTTGAATTGTCATAACTTCTTCTACTGGAAACGTTTTCGACCCCATGCTCTTATGACATTTTTTGCTTATTTTGTTCTCTGGAACATTTCCTGAAAGTTTGTATGGACTATTCAGAAACATCCTGAATTTCAACTGCTGGTCATTCTTCTTTTAGCATGGCATTTACAATATACAGGGTGATTACAAAAGAACTTCACACTTTTAAAAATGTATTACATCAAAGCTATTCAGAATATAGACACACCACATACGGATTCTTAAAGAAAAACTCTTGAAGTTTATTGTGACACAGTTAAATATGTTCAATATGCTTCCCTGTAGTCGAATTCGTCCCAACCCGCATTAACATGTCTCCATCAATCCCACGTATCGCTACCGTAATGCGTTCTTTCAGCTCGTCTAGGTCACGGGGAAGGGGTAGGGTGAAGACCTTGTCCTTTACACACCCCCATAAAAAGAAATCACAGCGGTGGATTGGTCGAGCAAACAATAACCTGGAGCTTGCAAAGTGGCCACCGCGGAGCCCCGACATCACACCTTGTGATTTCTTTTTATGGGGGTGTGTAAAAGACAAGGTCTTCACCCTACCCCTTCCCCGTGACATAGACGAGCTGAAGGAACGCATTACGGTAGCGATACGTGGGATTGACGGAGACATGTTAATGCGGATTTGGGACGATTTCGACTACAGGGGGCATATTGAACATCTTTAACTGTGTCACAATAAACTTCAAGAGTTTTTCTTTAAGAATGCCTATGTGGTGTGTCTATATTCTGAATAGCTTTGATGTAATAAATTTTTAAAAGTGTGAAGTTCTTTTGTAATCACCCTGTACAATGACAATCTACAATGGAGCTTTGTAGTATGTAGGTGTTCGAGTGGAACTGATGCATAGCTTCTCACTCTTCATGAACAAATGCGAAAAGAAATAAGCTGAAGTGTACGAGAAGGATGATGTATCCATTAAAGGTCAACCAGAAAATATAAAAACAGAAATACCCCTTATTGGTGCAGTTTACTCTGATTGATGACAGTAGAAGCATATCACCAATATGAAAGATGACATATGAAATCCAGTAATCCGGAAAGATTACATTATTAATGTTGTTGAAAGAAGATAATAAATAAATTGAAGAAACTTCTTCAAGTATATCACAATATCAAATTGTAAATGGAAGGAAAAATTTCCGCGACCTACATTCGAACCAGGGACTATGCCTATCGCTGACACCGCTCTTACCAATTGAGCTACCGCGGATATGAACCACAAGCTGCTTGGTGGCTTCAATGAAGTTCATTTGGATATCTTCAAATGCGGTTCACATCCGCGATATCTCAGTTGGTAAGAGCGGTGCCAGCGATAGGCATGGTCCCTGGTTCAAATCCAGGTCGCGGAATTTTCCCTTCCCTTTTCGATTTGTTATTGTAATATTGTTGAGATTACCATCAAGTTAAACTTTTCCTGTGCCAGAAATTCTTTTTGATATGCCCCAGGTACTGTACAATATAAAATTAAAAATGGGATATAGTGAAACCGTAAGATCTAAAACTCTGAGTGGAATGATCGATTAACAAAAAAAAAGGGGGGGGGGGGAAGGGGGAGTAACAAGCTAAATTAACAAACAACATGCAATAATAACACGCCTTTGATGAAGAGCTCTGGTCGCTTTCATCGAATGATATTACCAGGTTTCTTGAAGATGTTACAGTAGAGTCGGGATTTACAGTTTACTCTCGCTGCCGGAATGTGGTAAGCAATATGCCCTAGTGATTCCAGAAGACTGTGAGCATCGCTTTCCCGGCGCTGAAGCTGTACAAAAGTCACCGCCTGGTTCAGACAGCATCCCAAAGAATTTTATGCTGCTGGTTCTGAGGAACTTTTGAAACGATGGGACAAGTGCCTCATTGTACAGGAAGATTATGTGGAAAAATAAAACTAGTTTTCAAGTCAGTACTCTTATTGATTTCATTTCCATATCCATTTATGACTCTCCCTCGTAATATATGGCATATACTGATACATCATAATTAATTTTTATTGTTCTCAGGTGTTCGTTGAATCATGTTCTGAAATTTCTAGTGGCAATTCCAATGTAATACTATTCACACGTTCCAGGAGTACTGCACATTCCGCCCACATTGCCAACAGTTATTGCTCAACAACTGTCGTTGCAACAGTTTTTGTCACTACAATGTTTCCTCTCTCTTTCTGGATGAACAGCAAAACTTCCTGTTGCCTCAAGACGTTGAACCATTTGTGGCTGGCCTCTACGCAATGACTACTGGCATAGGTACTCTCGTAATGTCGTGATAGCATTCTTGTTGTTCAGATAAAACAACTTCAGCAGTAAGGCGCGTTCTGGCAACATCAACACCACTGTGCTTATCAAATCTTCTGTCGAGATCACACATTCTTTTATACCGTTTGCAAATGAAGGTCGTTGATTTTGTTGGCATTCTTATTTCGCCCTAGTTATCGATATTCTTCCCCATGCCCAGAGTAGCACACTCTCCCTCGCCGTTCGGCCCCGCTACAGCCACTGAATAGGGATACTTTAATTCGAATCATCCTATATTTAATATACTGGACATGTTCTTTAAAATGAGTCGCGACTGCCCCAAATAATTGAGGCGACACTTAGGGAGGAACTATTTTTGTTGGAATTGTATCGTTAGCACTTGCCAGCAGTCTTCTTAGGTTAGCAATGTCAAGTCCGAACATCTTGTCGATTTTTTTTCCGTTTGATTAAAATATTCTTACATTTGAAAGCATTTTAAAATGCAATTTCCTAATTTTATGTATAAATTTATGTATTACTTTTACCAGTATTTCTTAAAATGAAATTTCTTTGGGAGGTATTTTTACTTTACTTTTCTATATACGAATAAAGAAAGAAGAAAAAGTTAAGAAGATGTAAAGTGAATAGCTGTCATTTAACAGGTGACACTGAGAAGAAAAGCACAAACTTGAGGACGACTTTCTTGTTTTTCTCCTTTCAGGTGTGAACGATGGAATGATGAGAGGCTTTATGGGATGATGTCGGTTTTAAGAAGCGCAGCTCTGGAAGAGGGAAGCCAATTACTTAATTGCTGATGACAGCGCATCTCCCTGCATCTTTCAACTCCTGCCATGAACACTCACAGAGAGAACGTTGACAAAGCTCCCTCCAATGATCATGATTGAGTGATGGCAGAAATAAAGAATTACAGCACTTATTCGGAGCCAGCTTCTTTTGGAAAACAGCAGAAAAAGAGCGAGTGCTATCAAATGAATAGATGATGGATGGATGCGAACACCTTCCAGATTTATTTAATAATTTTTTTTTCTTTGAGTGGGAAAGTTGTGGGAGTTGAAATTCTAGGATTGTACGTATAAAATTTACTTTACATGAGTTTAGCACGTAAACTGTTAATAATATTAAAGCTAGAGAACAGCAGATA
This sequence comes from Rhysida immarginata, assembly GCA_023313115.1. Taxonomy (NCBI): domain Eukaryota; kingdom Metazoa; phylum Arthropoda; class Chilopoda; order Scolopendromorpha; family Scolopendridae; genus Rhysida; species Rhysida immarginata. The sequence goes on along the minus strand of JAHWFO010114413.1, from coordinate 767,272 downwards.
TTTCTAGTATTTTAGAAACAATATAAAGCCATGTTTCTGTATACATTCTTATTCTGATGTTCGAACTTTACGAGTGCTTGTTTGTTAAAGAATAAACCATTAAGGAATGACATAACTAAGTACCAAAAGGATAAACTAGTCGCCGTCACTAAACTATTTGAAAAAGAATTCCAAAAATATTGAATCGTTTTTGAAAACATTAAATCAGGTTCCAGTCAATCAAATTCCATGATCTCGAACTAATTAATAACTCATGACAGGTCCTTTCAAGTTGTTTTATATTTTACATGCCATATCTTAGCATTGAAAATTTCTAAGAGGTATCATAATGGTGCCATTAGAGCTTGTGCCATTGTACCGATTTCGACAATCTTCGAACTGGTTCGTTCGCTGAACCGTATTTATCGAGTAGGGAGAAAAATGATTCTGAAATCTTTCATACGCTTCCAGAAGATCGAGTTACACACGAATAGACAGACAGACAGTTCCCCCCCCCCAGTAATAGCATAAAGCACCTTTCGGCAGTTAATAAACCATTAACGGAAAACATAACCAAGTACCGAAAGGCTAAACTTATCGCCATCACATATACTATTTGAAACATATTTCCAACACTTTTTCAAATTGGTTTTGAAAACATTAAAACAGGTTCCAGTGATTCATATTCGATAATCTTCGAATTTTATAACTATTCTCATATATGTCGTTTCATAACATTCATGGCATGTCGTTACGTGTTGTTTGATATGTTACATGCCGTATCTTAGCATTGAAAATATTTAATGGTATCAATGAAAATTTTTAATGGCATGTCGTTACAAATTGCTTGATATATTACATGACATAGCATTGGAAATTTCCAGTGGTACCATAATGGTATTATTAGCACAGGTATCTCTAAATAAAATTTGACCATCTTCGAAGTTAATAATTACTCTTATTTGTTCGTTCATAACATGTCGCTCCACGTTAATTGATATATTACATGCCATATCTTTGCATTGAAATTTTTCAATGGTACTACAGAGGTTGAGTCAAAAGTAGTGGCCGACTCGGGAAGGTGGGGGGGGGGGGGGTTAGAGTTTGACGAATTCTGGGCGAAGACCATTTACCACTAGGGTATACGTAGTTTATTAAGAGAAAGGAGTGGGAAGAAACGTCAATACGAATTTGAATGCCATAGACATTGTGCCACCTGCGTCAGCCAGTGGAAAAACATGGCAGAAAAATTGGTAATGTGCGGGCTCCTTCATCACTATTGGAAAAAGGGGACCAGTGCGTGAGCAATAGCCGCCGAAATTTGCAGGGTGGAAGGTCAGGGTGTGACCAATGAACGGACAGCACGACGGTTGTTCTCCCGCTTTTCGCCTGGAGACATGGGCCTGGAAGATGCGCCAAGAAGCGGAAGACCCAAAGAAGTGGATGACACAGCCTTACGGCAACAGGTGGATGCCAACCCAAGCAGCACAAACCGTGGACATCGGGACATCACAATAGAGTGTGGCTCGACATCTGCACGCCATGGAAAAGGTCAACAGGAGCTGCCGAGTTGTGCCGCACGAGCTGTCGCCCGCGCAAGCACAACAACGGGTGACGGTGTGTCGTCAACTGCTGGAAAAATTGAGGTTCTGCCACATCCAGCATACAGCCCCGACCTGGCACTTTCCGACTACCATCTCTTCCGGTCTGTGGCGCACTTCCTGCGTGGACGGCGCTTGGCCAAAGTCAATGAGGTTGAAGATGCCGTGCGTGACTTTTTCGCCCAGAAACCGGAGGAGTAGTTTCGCGAGGGCATCCGCCAACTGGCTGATGATTGGATGAAGACCATCGAGCATGATGAACTCTACTTTGAAGATTAGCAATGAATGGTTCCTGTCTAGTGCCCATTGCGCGCTGATCGGCCACTACTTTTGACTCAACCTCCGTATAATGGTGTCATTAGAACATGCACCACTGAATCAAATTCAACCATCTTCGAACTTTGTAATTATTCTTATACTAGCAGAGGACCCGTCGTTGCCCGGGATAATTACACTTGTAGGTAAACACAACAACCTCAAAAAGCTAAATTAAACCTCCAAATTAGTTAAATAGTAACTCAATCACTACAATATAGAGCGAAGAGACTATCCATTCTAAGAAAAATCCGAAAGACAGGAATTTACATCTTCACTGAAAAAATCCATTCTAGGTGATATACCGGGACTTGATTTACCGAAAAAAAAAATTTTAAAGGCTCACAATGGATGGACCTCTCCAAGGATGCCGTCTAGTCTAAATAATTTTTTACTCACGTAATCTTACTTTAGATGTACACTTGATGTTGTTGCAAAAATTGGCCATTCATCAATTTGTGTAGTTTAGCGGTCGCCGATTCTTCTATTTACTTGCTTACCATTTGCTCAATACAGCACGGAGCAAAAGGAGTGCTTCCTCTATCGTCTTTCACTCTTTCTCAATAGTCTGCTAACTCATTATCTCCAGTTACTGATCATTTTTAAAGATTTTCAAGAAATTGTTAAGTACTAAGAATTCTCTTTTCTAAGAAAAGCCTGAAAAACAGGAATTCTTTGCATTGAATTCTATATTGCACAAATTTTGCCTTGCATTCTTGGTCATGAGACGTATATTGTTAATCCTTGCATAGTGTTGGTGCATTGCGTGTTGACACCATTATTGATACCTATTGTTGCACAAACTTTTATTTGCATTGTTGGTCGTGAGATATATATTGTTGGTTCGTGCAGAGTGTTTGTGAATTGCGTGTTGATACTATTGTTGCAAAAACTTTGTCTTGCATTGTTGGTCATGAGATATCTCTCTTTAATATGACCTGCCATAACTATGAATATCGATTTTTTATCAATAATTATTATTTTTTCGAAATCTGAGGTAGACAGTGACCTTCCTCATGCTTTGAAGGTCATGTATGCAAAATTTTATCAAGATCGGAATAAAACTGTAGATTTGTATAAAAAACAAACAAACAAACCCACAAACAAACCCACAAACAAACATCCTTCTTTATATATATAGAAGAAGATATAGGTTCATGATAGGTCGTTCTGAATCGTTTGTTATATCACATGCCATATCTTGGCATTGGAAATTTTCAATAGTACTATAATGGTATCATTAAATCAGGTACTACTGAAACATTTCTGACAATCTTCAAACCATATTTATCGATCGGCGAAAACGTATATAACGTTTTATGCACTCTTATCTTGTGATTTTGAGTTGTTTCATGTAATACTTGCTATATTTTATCATTGAAAATTTTTGAAGTTGTCATAATGGTACCATTAGACAACGTGCCATTGTATCGATTATGACTCTCTTCAAAATGGTTCATGCGCGGAACCATATTTATCCTTGGGCCAAAGCAGTAATTAATAACGTTATAATCGCTTATAGCTCGTCGTTACGAGTTGTTTGATGTATTACTTACTATATCTTAGCCCTGAAAATTTCTAGGGAGTGTCATAATGGTATCATTAGAGAACATGCCATTGAACCGATGTCGATCATCTTTGAACTGGTTCGTGCGATGAACCATGTTAATCGATTGGTGAAAAAAGATTTTGAAATCTTTCATTGCCTTCGAGAAGATCGAGTTAAAGGCGGACGAACAGAGAGACAGAAGACATGTTCCCCCACAGTAATAGCATAAAGCAGTTTCGGTACTTAATAACTGAGAAAGGTGCGGGATAAATTCTTGAAAATGAGTGAGTCACGTGAGTCTTATATAAGCCAGAGGCGATCGAGAAAACGGGAGAAAAAATAGAAGAAACTGATTTAGGAAAGTTCGACGAAGTGATTTGATGGCAACAGTCCAAAAGCCTCCTAAGTAATCTCCTATCTGTGAAGAAGAGTAGGTCAATCCGTTCATTTCTGAGCGTATATAATGCTTAATTTGTTAATTTTCTTTACCGTCTTGTATCAGCTTATGTGATAATGTCTAAATACAGGGTGCTTCATAGGGTCTCAATAATGAAAAAATAGAATATCGTTTGAAACGGAGAAAAAATTCAAAAATTTCAGGATTTACACATGAGAATAAAGAAAATTAAATGGTGAGCTTCTTAAACTGTTTGCCATCTGAGGAGATTACGAAACTAAGTCTCTGCTCGAAGTTCTCGATACCTGCTTAAGTTGGTCTATTGAAACCGTTCTCATCACATTTGTTATCGCTGGTATCAGCTCTTTTATGGTTTTTGGTCTTTGTTATGGTTTTAGATTTTATCTTTAACATAGCCCATAAGAAGAAGTTGAGTTGTGATAAGTTAGGCTATAGGGGGGGGGGGCAAACAAGTTCTTCGCCAAAGCGATTCGGTAAGCTTCTTGCGATGACAAGATTGTGATAGTGACTTCTGAGCAAGTCCAAGACGTCGCCTGTTTGAATGTGGAGGTGCTCCATCTTGCTCAAACCATGTGTATTGGACCCAGTGTTCGTATGTAAGCATCAGGAATGAACTCCTTGTCAAGAACTCGACTTAGCGTGCTGAATTCAGTCAAAAAATACGGACCGAGATGAAGAGGCTTGTCATCAGAACACAAACCAAATTAGACAAATGAGGCGTGACAAGGACCATTATAGGATTCTGGCTACCCCAAATCCGATATTTTTACGACTGACATAGCCATCCAACCAGAAGTGTACCTCATTGTATAAAACCGATATCGCCAGGGTTGAAACCAGTGTATATGAGCTTGGGGGGCTCCAGATTGTAGTGGAAACTGTCAAAATCTTTGCGGGCTATTTTAGATTCTGTGGCTGGACTGGACTGACATCAAGTTCGTAAGGTAAGTATCGAGTTGATGATGTTGGTGGCTCTTCCTCCAGATTGTGTTGAGGGCGTCCCCGTTACCTCCATGCCCTGTTTGTCATCAAGCCAATGAACCTGTTCGCTCAAACTTGGCAATTAATGCTCTTAACGTGCTAGACGTTGGCTTTGGCCTCTATTTAAAGGCACTAGACCACTTTCTGAGTTTTTCGGCAGGTCTCTAGTCACAAAGGAAAAGTTGATGAATCTCACGAACTAGATTCGAACCAGGAACCTATTATTTCCATTTATTTATTTCTTATGTATGTGTTCATTAACTTTTCCGATGGTTTGAAAAGGAGTTCCCGATCTGCGAACTGGGTGCCTGCCCTGTCATTGGGCTTCCATCTTGACTACCTTGTAGTCTTTAGGACACCTGAAGACAGCTTGCTGTATGGTGTCCATGATAGTCCAGTTGGTAGAGGCAACGAGCGTGATATTCGTGGTTCCTAGTTCGAATCCAGATTTTGAAATTTTTCCTTCCGTTTTTTTCTGATAAAGGGAGAAGCAGTTGGAGAAGCCGTTCCGAATAGAAGAGAGAAGCAGCTACGTGAACCTCGAAGGGACCTCGAGTAGGATCATTTCTAGCCTTAGATCCGGTCTATGAAAAGGAGATCCCAGCAAGAAGATTCTCAGAAGATAGTGAGCAGAACTTAGAGAATTATTTAGAGCCAAATAATACAAGGCAAGTAAGCTCTTCTCGTTATTCCCGCTCGTCTCCCAACAGAAATCTAAAACTAAATAAGCATTAAGGACATGAACATATAGCTCCGGTTAAAATTATTAAAAATATGCTGTGTTAGCTTCCCGCATTATTGCCAGCATACATCAAACTATGCCCTCCAATTACTAAAGGACGAACTTAGTCCGAGTAACAATGTAATCTTCACTGTTTCATCTTGGATTTTAACAATCATTATTTTTTTCGTTTGTTGGAAATAATGAATGTTGGGCTGTTGGCCGGACTAATATGATCAGGTGACTTTTCCGCGCTGGGGCCCGTTAGTTCGTCGGACCGCCTTCACGTCTAGTCCAGAGTGACCATCCTAAATAGATTCATGCGCAAAGTGAAAAGGAATTCGGTTTTCGCCTTAACGATTTCAATCGAATAGATAATTTTATTGTTCAAAGTAATTCTAGTGATATGGATCCAAATGAATCCATTTCGCAAGAAATCTCGATTCAATCCGATGAAAGTGCTTCAACACTGCAGTGGATTTCTACAAGCACCGTTCAAGTAAACGATTGCTCCAAGAATCTCCGGCTTGGAAAAGTCGTAGCAGAGGTACAAAAAAATAATAGGACACAAGACAGATTACCGGAAACATTTATTGCATATAAATATTACAAATGGCGTAGTAGACGATTTCATTTCAGAATCTTACAAGAGATGTTCGAAGTTTCTTATTCAAAACATGTTGTACACTAGCCCGAGAACCCTCCTACAGTAACGTAGGATGCTGTTACTCAGATTCCTCTCTATGACATCCAACACATTTTGTTCACTCTTGGCCTGCCCTCACTAGCCTGTTACCTCATACAGACCCAAATTCGCAAAATTTGTGATGCACTTGGGGAAAAATCAGATATTTCCCCTCCATCGTTCTCATGAACAGCGCCGCCTACCGATTATGGGATCCTATGCAATTTTCAATCCTTTTGATGTTCTCTACTTAAAGTTTATACCTGTATTTTTGACTGAGACACCCTGTATATCAGGAATAAAATGAAGTTTCTAAATGTGGGAGATATAACTAAAAATATGTATTTGCCATTCGTTATCCTGGGCCATATTCATTTATTTTTTTATGCCATTTTCTCTGTTCTCGATTTCTTGTGCATTCAAATTACAGTATTAATTTTAACTATTTGTTGTCATTTGTAAAAATTTATATATCTTTAATTCTATAAAAATGTCGTTAAATCTAATTTATGTTCTAAAAATAATATTTTTTATGTTTTGACATTTATGTTTACATTACTTGTAAAAGAAAAAAAGAAACTTTCGGAAAATAAATGAATTTTTGTTTTACTAAATGTTTAACACGAATCTACTGAACAATATATAATTTTTGTAGATAGATGGCGGTTGAATCACGTAGGACGCCTCAAAGGTTTCGATTCTTGAATAAAAGAGAAAGAAAGAGAAAGCTTGGATATAAAGCATTATAATAGATAATCATTTGTTTCTCATATTAGGTTATTTACTCATACTACCAGTTGAATATTACTAGCTTAGCTTTAAAGACTTTATTGCTTAATTAAAATAAATAATTAAATTGTCATTATCTATACTTAAAAAATAAATTCTAAAATGCTCAGTAATGAGTTATTAAAATATAAGATCATTAGCAAATTAATGTATTGTAATGAGTATTAACGATATTTTGTATCACTTTCTTGTGCAGCTGCTTACTTCAGCTGGCTCCTCATTTCTCCTAAAACGGACTACCAATTAACTATCTTGACCCATTCGAGTGTCCACTCATTGTGAAATAGGGCTCCTAGGATTAAGTTTCCCATTAAACAGCTTTCGACATAAGTGGCCCTGCCTATGGGGTTCATAAGAGCCTCGGTCAAACGGTGAAGTCGCCTGATTGTGGCGAAATAATCATCTCATCTGATTGATAAAAGCTTTTAATGAGGGTCTCGTTATTTGATCGGGGCGTGGCGGTCCTATGGTTTTTATTTTCTTGGGAGCTCTTCTTATTATTTAGCCTTTCATGTCACATTGAGAGATATATGATCACCTCCGTTAGACTTCTGCTTTGGTAATCCTCGTAATTTCAACCGAGATGTCATGCAGTGATAATGATATCGTAGTTTTATGAGAAGCATTCTTAAGCCTGCATGCAATTTATTAATTGTCATGACGAATTCATTGTTTCAGCTTTATCATTCTCATCAATTATGTTTTCCAAATTATTCCTTACAAGTATAAATTAATTATTCTAAACCATATCAATGCCAATATTTTTCAGCCATAAGGCTATGTCGCTTTTAACATATTTCTTTTTTAACTTTATATGTGTATAAAAAAAATAAATAAAATAAAATAAAAATATTAGAGCTTTAATAATGAAGAAATATCAGAAAGTACAACGGATTTATTTTCTTCCTTAAGTACAATACTAGCTGAGATGCCCATCGTCGCCGAGCTTTTCAAGGCAAAACAAAGGTGGGGTATCAATAGCTATCTACTCTAGATATACACCAATGTTGTTTAAGGTTGGAACCTGGGACTTGTTAATTGTCATTGCCTAAGCTGGGCGAACGGGAAATTGTCGACGTTCGAACTCCACAAAATGATTAGTCGCCTGTATCGGTATTGTTGGTATTAAACGAATTGTTCTGCGTTATCCCCGCTGAATATTATAGCTTGTAATGGACCTGATTATTCGGAAGTGGCTGTTGTATTGCTTAAAAACCCAAACGTTCAACCTAATGACCGTCGACCCTACAATTTACTGACAACTTCGGACGTTGCTGTGTTTCACCTGGCAGTGAAGTCGGTGCACATCGCGATATTATTTTGCGCCAGCGCACAGATGTTAGGGTTTGTCGGATTTTAGAAAATCACTCATGAAAATTATGATCCTCTGTACTATGTGCTTATGTTTCCGTACGGAACGCAAGGGAGGCATATTTTTGTGTAGTCGAAGAACAATGCTCATACCAACGTGTTACGATAAGTTTTATGCTTACTATCTTCAAATTCGTCACGTACAGGGTGTTGCAGATAACTACAGGGCAGTATAACGGGAAGCCTACCCGCTTGATTGCAGGGACCGGCTCGGTCGATTGGCAGAATGGACCCCAGAAATGCTGGGGCGAGTGAGAGAAGACTTTGTGAAGAGGGTAGCTCTCTGTGCTGAGCAAGATGGAAGTTTCTTTGAACATTTGTTGTAAGAAACTTCACAAAACACCCAGGTGACACTTTCTTACGGTAGAGCAAACTGGTCTGCTGCGTCTCGTGGCTTTGGTCCTGTGTCCGCTAAGAGACGCAACCCGGGTTAGCCCGTGACGACCAAATATAAATTAATAGTAATAAAAGAGTGAAACGCTATTTTTTTAATATTCTCCTCTGTTGAACTTTTATTTTTTTTGTTGGTCCCCTCTAGCTGCGGAGGACATTCATAAGTGTGTTTACTTTTTGTGTACCCCCTACCCTGTAGTAGTACAACGCGCACCCCTACTTGGCTCAATTGGTCATGCCCTTTGCCAAACAAACAAGTTTAACAAAATAAAATTATCCAATTAACATTTGATGTCGAGCCGGCCCCTGCAATCGAGGGGTAGGCTTCACGTTATACTGCCCTGTAGTTATCTGCAACACCCTGTACATGTTTAACCCTTTATCTCGGCGAAGAAATTATCTATATATTTTGCTCATATTTTTAAAATTCATATTTTTTTAATTTTTATAAATTTTGTTGAAGTTTTTCATTCAATTATTATTGTCTTTTCACTAAGTTATCTTCAATCTTTCAATAATTTCATTACATAAAAACAATTACAACAACGGTATATGAAAATTTGTAAAAAAATAATACAACTGTTAATTAAATACAATTATAATTTATCAAAGTTGCATTATTTATTTTATATGCACTCTTTGATTGCATAATATTATTATAAACTTTACAATTAAAATGTGTAATAACTCTGGTATGAAATGTTTATTTCACGATACCGCCAATACCTGACTTTTATGACTATCACCTTCTGAAGTAATTCGACTGTTTTGGGAATTACCTCTACACCCTGTATTCTGATAGCGTATCCTAGTATACTATGCAAAGAATCCGTAACACTCTTTAAGAGTTTTCATCGGACCAACAATATGCGCGGACCAACAATGTACATCTCACGTCTAACAATGCCAGGCAGAGTTTGTACAACAATAGGCCAGTTCATTAGATATTCATTCTTGCGTTAATTCATAATAAAAAAAATTGCTTACATTTTTGCAATGCTACTTTGGCGCGTTGGTTTTTAAGACGGGTTCGACCAACATCACCTCTACTCAAAGACTGAGCGCGAAAACGTAATATATTGTTACATCACCTACGGTAGGGTATTATTATCATATTTCTACCAATAATAAGCCCGAAATTGTCCCTACCGTAGTAATGTAAGAATGTATGATTTTTCCGTGAGCAAGCTTTCTCTCTAGGCGGTATTGGTTCGACAACCTTGATATTGTGGGTTCGAATCCTTCGGAATACATATTTTAAGCAGAAAAAACATGGTTTTCCGTCTTAATTTTGCCTTGAAAAGCTCGGCGAAGACGGAAAGGTACGATTTTTATTATATATGCCAGTCGTCTCCGAGATTAAACATTACATGACGAATTTGAAGATGCTATGCATTAATCACGTGACGATCCTGGCGTATCGTAACATGTTTTGTATGAGCATTGTTCTTCGACTGCACAAAAATATGCCACCCTTGCGTTATGTACGGAAACATAAGCCCATAGTGCAGAGGATCATACCATGGGTGATTTTCTCAATTCTGACGAACCCTACCATCTGTGCGCTGGCGAAAAATAATATCACGATGTGAATTGACTCCACAGTCAAGTAAAACCACAGCAACGTCCGAAGTTGTTGGTAAATTTTAGGGTCGACGGTCAATAGGTTAAACGTTTGGGGTATTAAACAATACAACGTCCGAATAATCAAGTTCATTACATCGGACCAACAATATATATCTCATGTCCAACAATGTAAGGCAAATTTTTTAATATTTTTCATATTAGTAAATTTTTGTTTGATAGATAAATATGTTTGATCCATGTAAGTTTAAAATAAAATAATTGAATAATTTCTATAGATTTTTCTTTTGTCTTTTACATAGTCTTGGGCACTTTGCTGTTCAATGTACTTTGTAAATAAATAAAAAAATAAATAAATTCGTAAATAAAGTGTAAAATATATTTGATAAAAATTAAATATTTGAAAATTTTTAATAAATTTAAAAATAATTTCTAATCATTCTGCTGTGGTCCAAATTTTTTTCTAAATCATGTTAATTCAATTTTCATATCTTCGTGGTTTAATTAGATCTATTACTACTTTTTAATTAGGTTTTTATATATTTTTATTTGTATAATTTTAGATTTTAATCTATTAATATCGTTATTTTCATTTTTAAAAGTTGTTATTTTTCTTTTAAAATACTGTTGAGGTGCAATGTCTGTGATAATTTATATGTCCTGAATTAAACTTGCCTTTCTCATGTCGACGTTCGATCTTTGGAAAATGAAATTTCCTAATTTTTGATAACACATTAGTTCAACTCCGCATGCTGCATCCTACAACATGGTCTAGTATTCTGTTTTGACGAAAACATTGGAGATAGGACGATTACATTTTTGGAAAATTAGACAGGACAATCGCGAAGGCACACGCTGCCAAACTGCTACTGGAAGCTGCCGTGGGAACGGATGTTATGATCGAGCGGGTGCTTCCCAAGGTTAGGTTAAGTAAAGCACTCCCTTTAGTAACCTCGGGTGCCGCCACCTACTCGATATGGTCAATATCACAGAGTAAGAATAGGGATATTGGAGTCTGTTCTTACTCTGTGGTCAATATTTATTGGAGTACCAAAGCCTACATGGACTAGATAGCAACGATATGAATTACCCAAGACCAAGAAGTCTTTCCCATTTGATTCTTACAACTAATTTTTTACTCGTTCATTGGGGTTTTAGTCTTAAACCAATAATCTCTGATAAGGTTGAAGTTATCTAATTCAACCTCACCTCTAGTCCAAAAACTCGGGACTAGTGCAACTGTAGAAAATAATGATGGTTGTTTATTCCGAAACATAGTCTACCTGTTATAGTTATTTTTTCAGTCCGCCTCTTTTCTGGAGAATTCAGCATTCTACCTGGCATTTCCTCCAATTAATTATCATTAAAAATAAATAAAAAGGAAAATTAATTGGAGGTCAACGGAGTCGGTTAATGTAGACTTTTTATATGGAATTCATCAAGAATTTATTTGAACATCCCAATAATTAGAAGTTAGAACACGGACAACGCTAAAATCTCTAAGCTGTAATAACTATCTGTCCTAGTGGTAATAATGGGTAACTTTGGATGAATAATTTTTTCCTATGCTTAGAACTTGGATATTTTTTCCTTTGCAGTATTTTCAAAATGAAACATTTTGAAGTGAAACTTTTTTGCCTCGGTATTACAAGTTTGTTTAACTGAACCCAATCGTAATGAAAAAACGAGATAGAATTAAAGTTTTTTTATTAGAGCTATAGTTAACATTGAACAACAATCTCTGACTTTTTTCGTAATATTAAACATGAAATTAAGCCGCCTCTCCAAAGAAGTTATAGGAAACAAGCTGGAGCCTGAGTTCAATGATATTTAGCATTCTTAAAAGTGCGTTAAAAATTTGACACAATATAGGTTAAATTTGGAGTAAAATGGGTAAAATGGTGGGGAATAAATAAAGGGTAAAGAAGGGTTAGAGTGGGAGAGAGATGATGCTGGTTGACATGTTCAGTGCGCGGGAAACTGCCACTTGACTAGGTCGCCTATAGAAATACTATCACTCTGCTTCTTTTTTTTTTTGCAGGCTCAAATGGATACGATGGACCATGGCAAATAATTGACGCCCAATCAGTGACCCAGACTCATACAGGTCATATTGTGAGGCGTAATTGAAGTCACCCGAATTGCCACCATACAAGCGTTCTTAACTTTAATTATTCTTATAGAGAAAGTTGATTACGATCTATGATAACCATTTGAAGGAGAAAGTTTACGAAGAAAACCCCCTTTCTTCACCAACGATCGTGTCCTATTTGGTGATCATGGTTGTGGACTATTGCCCTGCACCTACCGGCAATGCTGATGTTGCAGAACGGCAATGCTGATGTTGTTCCATTCCTGTTTGCAGGCTTTTGGTGAGAACCTCAATGTTTGTCGCAGAGAGCAAGGGATGCATCTGGTGATTCCAGCAATGATTGTCCGATGTCGTTTCAATAATCCAAATCCATAGAAATCCTTCAGGGATGATCTGGTGATTTGACAGGAATATCATGAAAGGGAATAACGTGAATTCCAGTTTCATTTTACAGATCCTATATAAATTGAACGGTCGAATTAGAAATATGGCTGGACGCTTTATCTTGATGCAGCCAAACTTTGCTTTTGTCCTGTTCATAGAATGCAGGAATTTCCTTGTGGAAAATTGGATTGAGAACATGATAGTAAAGAGTGTCAAGTGATGCAATGAGCACTGGAAATTAACTAGCAGAGCATACAGCAATTGCCAACAGAAGCACTGACAAGGAGACTCCAAGTATCCGGACTCACCGATTTTGATTAAAAAAAAAATACTACGTGGAGCTTTCACCAAATTAAGCACCCGTGCAAAGCCATTCGACGAACCTCTCAATATTTTCCGATAAAAAAAATTTATAAAGTTTATTATTAAGAATATTAAACGTTTGTAACGATATGTTCAATAAAGATATTAGTTAAAAAAAATTGCATTACTTTCCGGACACCCCTTGTATAATCATTCCGGCATATAGACTATACAAAAACAGGATTATCTAGATATTTAATGAATAATTTCAGCATGCAAACTTTGTTGATAGCTTAGAATTCCTGCCAATTTGAACTAAAGTTTTGAGTAATTTTACTCTGGCATCTGGTGGCAAGACTAAGAAGCTTAAAGTATGAACCACGACCTACTGGATACTAACAACACCACCTAAAGAGAAAGCCTGAGCGCGGAAACGTCATACATTGTTACATCATGATACGAAGTCATGATTTAGAGCTTATTATTGGTAGAAAGGCGATTAAAGATGACTTTTTATGATGATGTAACAATGTATGAAATTTTCGCGCTCAGGCTTTGAGTAGAGGTGGTGTTGATACTAACGACCTGTTCATTTAGCTGATTTCCATTGTTGTTTCAGGCAGACAAAAATCATTGTTGATTTCCCGAGTACTATCACCCTCTATCGGTCGTGTATGAACACTGAACATTCCCAATGGGCATTTACGGTAAAATTGGTTTAGCAGCAGCTTTTTTTAAATAATTTTTTTACGTATGGCAATTTAAATGGACAATGTATAGTAAAGGGTTAATAATTACATTTCATGTTAATATTGTTTTAATAGTGTATTTTTTTAATTTTAATAATTTTAATATTACATTTAGCGTTAATATTGAAACGGTAAACTTTTGTTTTTCTGTAATATTGTTTACCTTGAAACACCATTTTATTATTTTTATTAATTCATGCGGTCCTTCGAGACATAATTCCCATATTTTTGAGGCACAATTCCATATTTCATATATTCCAATCGAATTTCAAGTATTACTTTCACCGCTTCTAATGTTTGGTACAGAGAATTTTTTCGCTCTTTCAGAAACAGATCGGACTTTTTCTTCAACATAATTTTTCACAACCAAGAACCTCGGTCCATCCACTTCTCACCGAAAATAACCAACAATTGTCTCTTTTAGAGGTGTATTTTGCAAAGTTTACATTGAAATAATGTGGCGGCCATTTTATCACCCGTTTTCGTAGTCGATACTCATGTTTGATGGAGAAAAAAATTTCAAAGTTGTAGAGCGTCACCGACTTAGTTGAAATCCACTCTTTGTTAAAGAAAACTAGAGCATACAAGTCGTAAAACGGGGGAGAAAAATTCACGTAATGGGCACCTTGGATAATACGGTGGACAACGTATATGTTGCAATATTCACGTGTAGAATAGCAAACGCACGAAACGGCTCCTATTAAATACTTGCCACAGCGGAAGATTGAATAAAATTAAGCAATCAATTACTACCCCAATCCGATCATTCCCTTTCTAAATTCTGTAAAAACTATTATTAAACTAGAGAACCTTTTCAGTTCTAAAGGCAAAGAATGAAAGTAGCGTATTATTAATTTTAGCGTACCTGTATTATTAATTGTTCAAAATTTCTCGAATGACAACTTTTTTCAGATGAATAGTCTTGTTAATCGAATTTAGTTGTCATATAATGTTCGTAATAATATTGGACTCGAAACTCATCATATTTGAGATCACTTCCCCTCCCCCATAACTCTCAACGTACGAGTTTTGTGTCATGCAAGTAATCCATCTTTTCCAAATATAATCAACTGCGCCTTCTAGGGAATAACAGTTTCCTTTGGGGTCAGCTGACAGCCTTTTCACAAACAGCCGGTCGTGGTTATGTCTCTCCTGCAAGGTATTCTTTAAGAGATCAGACATTTATTAATCATCCAACAACTCTAAACTGTAGAGGGCATGATGACAATAATGGTGAATCTTGTTATGAGGAACAGTATCTATAACTTATATCCAAACATGAGAACCAGTCTAAATTTAGAAAAAGATATCCATAAAATTTGTTCATAGAATTGATACTTTGTTCGTAGGATTCTTCGGGCATCACTCGTGGTATTTCTTAATTGATTTTGTATATCTCAAATAATGAACGTAGGAATCACAATACACAGCGCACCCACCGTTGGCAATACCCTCTTTTTAATGGCCTCCCCGTTCTGTATTACTAGTAAAAGATGAGTAAGCAGTGGTTTCTTGACTATCTATCTTTTTTTTTTCTTTTTGTGGAAGATCATTTATTATGTTCGTTTGAAAAATTGCGCCCAATTTTATTTCGCGGTGCAGAGCGAGTTTTGTGTTGCGGACGTTTGCAAAATTTTAAATATCTCCAGATTCATAAGTCACAGACTCATGAGACAAAAGCCATTACTTTCACAACAAATGAAAAAAAAATAAAATATTGCTACCTGTGATATATCAAACTATAGACATGATCACCCACAAAAGACACGTAGAAATTTCCAAAGTGAGCCTTTGTGATCCCCGAACGCGACTCTATTCTTTAACATTGGAAGGCGATTTTAAAAACACCCTCGCAAGCGTAAATCGACAGACATTAGACAATGAATGAAATTGTAGCGGCACTGGAATTTTCTGTTTCCAGCTGTCTATCATACACAACAGTACGATTAAAATTCGAATTTTTAATTAGCGTGCACTTTATACGAGTTTAGCAGCATTGTTGCCTATGGTGAGCAGCTCAACACTATCATCGAAAATAAATTTTTTCTTTTCAACGACAACATAGTAGGCATTCTCAGAAAGAAGAACTGTCGCCAATGCTTCTGCGCACGACGGACGACTGTGAGGTTCCTGGGGATAATTATTGGATAAAGTGGTCGAATGAATAATTAATTATTTATAAAAGGACTGCGCCAGTGGATTATACTTTCCACAAAGTGTTTATGATAATTTAAAGTTTATCCCATTCACACAAACTAGTTTCTTCCCGCTTAAACAGGCCCGGCCAAGTGAGGAGAAAATCAAAGTACTCGAGGCAGTGTTTAACATATAAAATAGAATATTTATTAGGAACATTCAACAATTGTATAAAACAGGAATTGAGATAATAAGAAATAAAATTTAATCAATGATCTGTAAACCAATGTATCTCTAGAATGATTCACTTTGTAAAAAGGAAAAACTTTGTATTTAATTGTAATGAACCAATAATTTGTATCTCAGAAATAAATGATAGAATATCAGAATTGACTTATGATAATGGTAACAAATGTAATTATAATTCTTTAAGACAAGAATAGAATTTGGAAATTCTAACAATCAATTGTCTAAGACTAAAAATATTCTCAATCGACTTGTAAGTCTTAACTGCTTAATAATGCCAATTAAAATATAGAAATATAGAATCACTGTTCTGTGGAATTTTGTATCAAATGGTTTAACAATAAAGAAATAGGTTCTTCTGACAGAGCTTAACTTAGATAATCAATTTTCTGGCAATAATATAACTAATGGCACGACTTTATGTAAGATAACAAAATGATCAGACTGATGCAATTAAACTTAAAGGGGTGATAGAATTAAACTGAGTTGTAACTTGACTCTAAAATGTAATTGTCTTTCCCACTAGAATTTTATGAATAAGAATGTTCCGTTCCCATTTTAAATGAATAGAAATTGAAATAAAGAAAACATGAATAATATGAATAGAATGGCCATTGAGACATTAAATTGGAACTGGGCTTTACCGTGGTCTTCTCAATCTGTCCGCTCTTGGATGGCACTCGCTCTCTGGCTACGTCGAAACGTCTGGAGGGGGGGTGGACTCCGCTTCAGAAATGGCTGGTAGGTTTCTCTGCTAGGCTCCTTCTTCCATGATGAAATTTTTATACCGTTCTGGGCTGGCTTTTCTTTCTCAAACTAACATTAACTTTCTTAGCTATTGAATTGGTTGAGCTGGTGCGCAGCTAGGTGGAATATACTTAAAAATCCTCGGCATCGAGCTAACTCAAGAATTACGTGGTGTGAAACGTAATGGAAAACTAAACCTAAACAGGAGTTAAAAATATTAATTTAAAATTTCCCATCTGAATTCATTTGAATTTCAGATAGAGGCCGAATTGGAAAATAATAAAATTATGAGTAGGTGAACCGCACACCCGGTTCTCTTAAAATCAAACTTCTACTACTGAAGATTCTTTCTCTGGAACTACTGACAAAACAGATCCAGTCTCCTTAACCAATCAAACGTTCGAATACACGCTAGACAATCACCAAAAGGTGATTCTTCAACCAATCAAGAACTTGGTAACATCTCTCAACTTATTTGAAATTTATCACTCACGTGACAATTAGTCACATCTGGCCATCTTCATCGTTCAAGGTTCACTCTTGTTCTTAAAAACATGTTACACTCCTTCATCCCGTCTCGAATTCGATCCTAACAACTTTTCCAACTCTGCCAATACTCTTGGGTCCTTGAACAAAAGTCAAAACAATCCTATTCTATAAGGTGTAAACTGAATCCTTGACAATCCCCTTGCTGTTGACAGCAATTCTGGCATCGTTTAAGGGCTTCTTAAAATCGAGCAGAGAAAAAACATTTAAAATATTATTTATTATTTAATTCTTTACCATCTCTAAATCCGTTCTAAATCTTTCAAAAATGCTAAACTTACGATTCCATAAACAATCCTAACGTGAATAATTTATTGAATTTGCATAATTAACGCTAATAAATTCTAAATTCTAAAACTGGCTAAATACTCATTCTCGAAAGCCTACACGACTTCAGCAAACGATAAATGCTCCTTATTCGAGTAACATAGTTTGATTTACAGCGTGATATTACAGATATTACGATTAATGCTCCTTTTTAAAAGAAGGATTAAGCAATATTATATTACCAGGCAAGCATCTAATAATACCTGATTTCCCTGTTTGTTTTTTTAAGTCACTTACGCCACCTTCAGTTTTCTTTTAATTTCTAACAAATTACGTAGGCCACTTGGCCGTTCAGGGAGTTTTGACTTTTCTATTTCTTACTTTTACTCCATGTTGGAGTGTGTAACACTAATAATAAATAAATAAATAAATAAATAAATAAATAAATAAATGTTCAAGTTTCTGCCACATAGGTCCCAACGTATGGCCTCTCTCGCAATTGTGTTAAATCACGTGGCAAAGGGGACATGACATAACCCCCTAAGACAAAATCACACGGGGTTGGGTCAGGTGACCGTGGAGTCCACGAAGAAGAGGAGAGTTGTGAACGCCATGTTTTCGTTATGACTGATTATTACGACTGCAAACTTAGAGAGATTCTCTATCCGCAGATATGAGCGTTTCCACTATGTATATGGACTTGCGAACCCCGGAGGGATTTATGAATCGCCCTGTACTTTGAGAAACAGAGGAAGCGTGTTAATTTAGAAGCGTCAAATGCTTTAAATTAAAATTTATTTGTCCTTATTCTTAAGGAAAATTGAGCAATTTACTTATTAAGAATAAAGGTTGCTAAATGGTAAAAACTAAAATGACAGTGGAGAACTCTGGTGGTTACTTCATAATATAATTGAAACCACTACCGTTTTTGT
Organism: Rhysida immarginata; assembly: GCA_023313115.1. Classification (NCBI taxonomy): domain Eukaryota; kingdom Metazoa; phylum Arthropoda; class Chilopoda; order Scolopendromorpha; family Scolopendridae; genus Rhysida; species Rhysida immarginata. The sequence continues at coordinate 748,484 of JAHWFO010114413.1, read as the reverse complement.
GGGCATGAATTTTTTTAAATAGTCGAGCAAAAAAACTTTTCTCGACTACTTGAGATGGACTGACCCAAATAAAAGCACATTTCGTCATCATTGTTAACAGTAAATAACATTTATTTTGTGTAGGCTATTTATTATACATTTACAACATGACTTTGAGATGTTATGTTAATCTAAATCTTTAATTATGGTTACGTACTGCATTACAAGAGGGTTTTGTAATTTGTCACATCTTTGATGTCTCGCTTATCCTTTCCTTGTAATTGAAAGAGCTCTTTTAATATGATGTAAAATTCTATGAGACAAAAGGAAATTTAATTGTGTCCGATTTAACTGTTAAGTAGTCATTTATGTCCGACTTTCTAGCAGAGAGTTAAAAAGGAATTAAAGTATTACGTTTACATATTGTGCAAAATTTTCTATTAGAAACATAGAAAACTTGACTTTACGTCATTACAGTATCAGCAATGTAATCATATAGGAAATCCTTAACAGATGTTTCTAGTTGCGAAATCTAAACCAGTATTCTCAAAAAATGATGGTGTCTTGAGGGTATGCGTGTTTGTTTAACTTTCTATTCTATTCAAATTTAAACTTTTACTTTAAAGCTAGGTAGCTAACGTTCTTCGATTCAACGAATATCAGACAAAAATAATGTTGTAACTTCTTATCATTAGGGCTACTTAGATTGAGTTCACGCGCCAATTTATTCGCTGGTGGATTCTCTCACTGGAAGGTTTCTTCACCATGGTTAGTCTGTGTGTTATTTTTTGCTATTGCATGCAATTAAATACAACCGAACCTTCCTATTAAGAAGTCATTGGCACCCCCCCCCCCCCCCAAAAAAAAAAAAAATCGTTATGCAGAAACATGTAAACATTCGTTATAATCAAGATTTACATGCTGGAATCAAAGTAAAAATTCGTTATGTGGGTGTTCGTTATGGAAAAAATATTACAAATAAATTGTTCGTCGAAAAGACAAATCGTTATATTTTCAGGAGGAACGTTCGCTCTGCAGAAACAATACTTTCCGTTTCCAGAGGCCCATAGATTTTAGCGCCATCGATTGGCAGAAACTTACAACTTAATTTTTGTATTATCATTACTGGATTTCAACTTGCGTTTGTTGCAACCCAATGTTAAGAACGAAGGTTAAGCCAATAATCCTGATTTATTGTTATAGCTATGTCCGTGAGATTATGAAGGTTTTAAAATGATTTTAAAAACAAAGAACTGGGACACTTAAAAAGTAACCTGAGAAATAAGCACAACGTTAAACATTATAACGATCTATATGCTTTATTTATTACTACAGTGTATTATTTCTTTTTCAACATCTTTAAGGTAAACTTAATAATAATAACAACTTGTGAAAAACTGGGACTGTTCCGGGAAAACCGGGACGTCTGGACTCCCTAATTTAACGAGCATATGAAGCAAACCGCAGAAGAACCTACGTATTTCTCAAACAGACAGTTCAGAAACAGACATACAAAAACAGACATACAACCGATTAACTGACTTAAGGGACGGACTTCATGTAGAAAATTGATACTGTACAAAGTACCATGTAAAAATTTGAAAATCAAATAAAAAATGTCAATGTCGAATATTTATTGAGTGAATGTAACAGTGAATGCATTCTATGGTGAATGTATGAAAAATAAGAAAGTGTCCGAAAAGTATCTTTAAACTTTAAGAAAATTCGTTAAAAAGAAACCAACCAGAATATGCTCTTACAGTTTATTTTATTCAATAAAGAAAGTATCAAAGTTTTTTTGGCAATGTTCAGAATATTTCAAAGTGCACAGCATTAGTCGGTAAGAGATTTATTTCTAGCTAGGTTCTGTGAAACATTGGGAGATCGAAATTCTCTATGACCGTTGTAATTCGACTTCACAACTCGTCAGGTTTACGAATTGGGGATTGGTAACGAATGTTTTTCAGGTAACACCATAAAAAATCCGAAGGCATGATATCCAATAGTCATGGTATTGGACCGCTTCTTCCAACCCAACGTCTCGGGAATTTTTCGTCCGTAAAACAGTGCGGAAAATGAGAATGGGTTGCAAATCCTCTTAAAAGCCATTTTGAAATGTGAATGACCAATATACGAGGGGCGTTCAAATTTGACCTGGACTTTTTTTTTTTTTTTGTAATTTCATTGTTGCAAAAATCTATACTTTCATTGTTCGGATGGCAACTACTGCCTGTCATGCAATGCTGCCATGACAACCGATTGTTTGTTTAAAACAAATGGCGGACAGTGATGTGTCGACCAAAGTGGAACAACGAATAATCAAGTTTCTCCACAACGAAGGTGAGAAAGGATCTAAAATTCATCAGAGATTTCAAAAGACAGTCCACGGAGTCATGTTTGTCTCGCCTTTGCTTGGTGCCAAAAGTTTGAAGGAGGGCGAGAATCCACCGACAATTAACCTCATAAGCCAAGGCCAAAAACTGCTGTTAATGATGGCATCATCGCACGAACCAATGAGCTGATAACGAACAACAGGCGGATTCATGTCCGAGAATTGACTTCAATATCAGTACTGGCAGCGTGGAGACCATCATCCACGATAAGTTGAAATTCAACAAGATCTGTGCCAGATGGGTCTCTAAGCAACTCTCCGAGGATCACAAAACCGCCCGGGTGGAAATCGTTCCATGCTGTTGCAGCGATATGACAGAGAAGGTAACAACTTCCTAAGGAGTGTTGTGACCACCGAAGAGACATGGACTCATCACTATACTACTGAAAGCAAGCGTGCGAGCATGGAGTGGCGACACACAGAGTCAGCACGATCCAAGAAATTCAAGATGACACCGTCCGCAACGAAAGTGATGACGAAAGTTAACCATGAATGCACCCTACTACTGTGATATTTTGAGAACGTCCCTGAAGTCGGCACTAAGGAAAAAGTGACGAGGACTCCTTGCCAGTGGTGTTTGTTTTCTGCAAGACAATGCCAGATCACACACAGCCAAACCGGTTATGGACACACTGACGGAACTCAAATGGGACATCTTATCGCATCCTCCATACAGCTAGGATCTCTCCCCTTGCCACTATCACTTTTTTTGACCATTGAAAGAGTTCTTGGGAGGGCAGGGGTTTGGCTCCAATGAGGAAGTGGAAAAGGCTATCCTGACATGTTTTCGACATCAGCCTGAAGATTTATACAGAACTGGTATCCAGATGCTCCCAGAACGCTGGAAAAATGTTTAGAGAAGTAAAGAGAAGCAAGGAGACTTCTGTGAGAAATAATTGGTGTATATGTGTGTGTGTGTGTGTGTGTGTGTGTGTGTGTGTGTGTGTGTGTGTTCCTGATTTTATAAAAAATAAAATCCAGGTCAAATTTTGAACGCCCCTCGTACTTGACTTGGCGCCATCTAGTGATCACTTCATTAAAGAAATTATTCTCACAACGCGGTTAGTGAACATGACAGCGTTCTTATGCTACAAAACTCTTCTAATATTTGGCGAAACATTGTGCGGCTTTAAATCATTCTTTCTGTTTGGTGAAATATCAAGATTGAAAATGCATTGCATAGTGTTGGTACATTGCGTGTTGACATCATTGTTGATATCTATTGTTGCACAAACTTTTATTTACATTGTTGGTCATGAGATATACATTGTTGGTCCGTGCAGAGTATTTGTGAATTGCGTGTTGATACCATTGTTGATACTTATTGTTGCAAAAACTTTGTCTTGCATTGTTGGTCATGAGATATTTCTCATTAATATGCTTGCCATAACCATGAATATCGATTTTTTTATCAATAATTATTATTATTTCGAAATCTGAGGTAGACAGTGACCTTCCTCATGCTTTGAAGGTCATGTATACGAAATTTTATCAAGATTGGAATAAAACTGTAGATTGTATAAAAAACAAACAAACCCACAAACAAACAGACCCACAAACATCCTTCTTTATATATATAGAAAGATGTACAGTGCAGATTTAGAGCGTCATCTTTGGTAAGCGGATATACAACAATTAGCTTACAAATTGAGTACTATTAGCGTTATAGGTCCGGTTATTCTTTTATAAAATGAAATAACAACACATGTAACTTATTAATAATTAATTTTTTAATGTATATTAAATTGAAAATATGATACTGTGACTCCACGCAATTAAAAAATTTAATGGTTCAACGTTTTTAACTTCGAATTTATAGCTAAAATTCTAAACGAAACCATTGTGACTTGGTGAGCATAGTAGTTTCTAACTTGCGCACTAATTTTAATGGCACTGCAATAAATTGCACAGAGAAATTTATTTCCCGCGCACTCACAATCAACTGACATAAAGTGTCTTTTGTACGTCACATGTGAAAGTATCAGAGAAAGTCCCAGTTTGGTTTAATTTCTACAAATGAAAAAATAATACCCTCTCAAAATTCAGTGAAAGAAACGAGGAACATGAAGACGAAATGATCTCGATATTTTATATAAAAACGAAATATCGAAACAGAACTGGCTGACCTAATGGCGGAAGAATGAACGCAGATGAAGGTTGTAAAGAATTGACTTTTATGAGAGATATAAGAAATAAAATTATACAGTGTTAACCAAGCTCATTGCTTTCGTTTTTTCTTCAAATAAACGTGTATAGAACATTAACATTTTTATTTCAACCTCCGATGGGACGTAAAATAAAGACAAGTGTGAATAATAATTTTTTTACCAATATACTTTTCAATTACCCGCTATACTTCCGCTACCCTAATATTTAAAACCAGTTATATATTAACGATAGCTAGCCTAATACAATAGGCCAAGATCAAAGAATTATACATAGCCTTGTGCGACCCTCACCATCTGGCTCACTTTATTTCCCAGTGGATAAATAATACCACCAATGCCCGAGTTACTCATAAATTTAAATTGGAACCTCCCTATATCCTCCAGTCAACCGTAAAAAGGCCTTTCCCTTTAACGCCTATCGAGGATTTGGACCTCCTTCCCTATGAAATGAGAGTAACAGTATTGAACTTAAACCAACATGAAAAAGGCAATCAATTGTAATTTCGTTTTCTGTTTCTTGTTTCCAATACCTCCCTAGAATTGTATAATTTCAAATAAATAAAAAAGAAATTAATCCTTCCCAGGAAAGTAGCGGAAGCCCTAGGTTTTTACCCTTTCATCTGCGCTTTTTAACACCTCCAAATTTTCAATCGAAAAATTGATTTTCTCGAACGTAGTAAATGTATTTAGAAAATGAAAATGAGTTCTATCTTCATTCGTTTCTCATCATTATCGATCGAATGATATATTACATGCCATATATTGCCATTGTTCTAAAGACCAAGTGACTGCCACCCCCACAACTCCGACGTCATTGGAACAATTTGGCCTAAACTTCATAGTAATGTATATCTTGCTCAGAGCAATCTGCATAACGAATTTCACTTCTTTACATACCTAAATACACGTAGACATTTTGGTCCTCTCCAACTCCCACGCCTGAACTCCGACCCCAGTGGGACAATGAAAATCAAACTAAATAGTGAAGGTATGCATGTCCATAGTAAGCTGCATTGCGAATTTCAAAATTCTACCTCAAAAAATGTAGAAATTACGAAAGGGACAGACGGGCATTGTCAAACCAATAAATAGCTCTATTCTCCATTTTGTTTTTTTATTACATTAAGGAACTGTGTTTTTTTATATATTTTTTATTTCATAATTTTGTCTTTGGTTTTTTTATATTTTTTATTAATAAATGGAGTGGACATAAAAAAATGTTGCTATGCGGCTCAATCTCACCTCTTCTGTTCTAGCTTGTAACGTTTTCATTTTTTTATTTTATTTAATATAGCAAAATCAAAACCGCAATCGAAAACAATGGCCTCCAATCTCTTCGACTGCGATAACGCTACGTATGTGCATCCCACCGCTAGTTCCTTATCACCTATATCCACTATTGCTTTGTTAAGCGCCAGCCCTTGTGATTTGTGGACGGTGACTGCCAAGCCAGAGACAATGGAAATTGTGTGCGAGAACACGCAATCTGACCCGACTTCCAGCATCGCGTTACTGGTGTAATCGGTACCAGCCCGTCGATGGTGGGGCCCGTGTATTTGTCGAATTCCTCACAGATGACTATAGGCATATCATGAGGTAGAGCTGATCTCAATACGAAGACGATGTCTCTAACATAGCCAAGAAACACCTCCTAGACAGAAGGCCTGCGCACAGAAACTGTATGCATTGTTACATCATCATCAAACGGCCATATTTAGTTGATAATTTAGTTTAGTTGATAATACAGTTAATACAATACAATAAAATACAGTTAATACAATAAAATGAAACCACTGAGCCTAAGCTCGTAGGGTTTACACTAAAAGTAAAACTAAAAACTAAATCTAAAAGGAGGATTAAAAAATAATAATATAAAATTATGATGGAAAAGGAAAAAAAGAATCAAAATCATTATTTGAAAAAACCCATTTTTTTATAACTCTCCGCCAATTAGCTTTAAGGGAAATATTTTTAATATATATAGGAGCAGAATTATAAATTCTTTTAGAAATAAAAAAATATTGATGAAGAGAATTTGTATGTCCAACAGCTGGAATCAAAATCGCATTAGTCGCAACATATCTAGTTTTATAATGGCCAGTTAAGCTTAAAGGAATATTTTTCACCATAATTACCTTTATCATTACTTTCAATACATAAATTCGTTGAAGATTCATAAAATCAACTGAATAATCATGACCAAATAAAATCTTAAGTATCATTTTATGATAATTCTGTAATTTTATCACAAGGAACCACCATTAATTCTGACGCACATATCACAACAAACGTACAGAAATTTTAAGATCGACTGAGTAATGTTCGACCATACGCGCAGAAAAAAGATATTTTACCCTTGTAGATAACGCGCGGCAACACGTCAGTCAAAACACCAGGAACAGGATCACAAAGGTACATCTTTATCTGAACATAATGACTCCTTCGTGACAGATGCCAAACGCGCTGGTCCAGAGCTTTACAGACATATTGGCGACACGTTTTAAAGCAGTTGAAAGGGAGAGAATGTCTCAATATACTACGTATATACAGGGTGGTCCATAAGTTTGTCCCCCCCCCCCCCTTTTATTTTTTGAACCGAAGCAGATATGTCAATTTTGATGAATCCAATGAATAGGAAGTTGTGGGTGGCCTATCCCATGGTGCACTTTTCATCATCACAAATATGCAAATTAGGACACTTTCAAAATTTATCTCAAAAACCATAAGGGATAGAGAAAAAAACCCAATTGCAAACTTGTTCAGCATAAAAAAACAAACAAAACAAAATGAAAATCATCCAAATCGGACCAACCAATCACCCACAATCAGAAGATCATGTTGACCATTTCCGGAACATTGTAGCTTGCCATCCTGGAATTGTTCTGTCTTCTGTGTGCTGAAACATGCCTTTTATTTGCTTTTCAGCATAAAAGTGAATGCGAGTATGGTAATTTGCATGCTTTACATGACGGAAATATCAACATTCAGTTTTCCTTGTGCAGTGTGACTGTTTGTAAGCTACAAACAGTCACCGCGTGATTGTGGGTGATTGGTTGGTCCGATTTAGATGATTTTTTTTGTTTTTTTTTTATGCTGAACAAGTTTGCAATTGGGTATTTTTCTCTATCCCTTATGGTTTTTGAGATAAATTTTGAATGTGTCCTAATTTGCATATTTGGGATGATGAAAAGTGCACCATGGGATAGGCCACCCACAACTTCCTATTCATTGGATTCATCAAAATTGACATATCTGCTTCGGTTCAAAAAATAAAAGGGGGGGACAAACATATGGACCACCCTGTAATTAGCAAAGATGTAGAATGAAAGTTGAATAAAAAAATCCTATGCATTACTTTTGCAATGAGTCACGTATGCTTAAGTATTAAGTAGATTTATAGTTTATCTTTTTTTTTTTGGTTCTTTTTGTAATTTCAATATTTTGTTTATAAGTTTATTTTGGACGACGGTTAATTGATAGGTATCTTCAAGTGGTCCTGTTTGACATTGGACCTAACACACATGATTCACTCATAAAAATTGCGGTTAAATTGTCATTTACCGTTGTCAAGAAAAAAAAAAGCCAATCACACAAAGCAACAATTGAAAATTATAATTCTAACATTATTTTGCATATTTTGTCTGATTTTGTAATTATCATTGGGTAATCTCCAGAGACAGAGAACCCCTGACAAGATAAAGATAATTCTTCCAAACCCGCCAGCTGTTCAAAAACTCAATATAATTTACTATCTATGTAGCGGCAAATATCCCACTTTTGAAGTGGAGAGGCAGATAGTATTACTCCACAACAAATATTCTACTATAGTTAAACACACAGTAGAACAGAATATTGAAATGCATCGCTTCAGCCTATCCCTATTCAGAAGCAGTCATGACTTTAATTGGTCTTCCTTTAATTTAAACAATATTACAAAATCATACGGGAAAGAATAGTAATACATCCAAAACCTTTAGTGGAAACGTATTTTGGAGGATTTTTTAAGAATTTTAGTGAACATTGAAACAAATATTTAGTAGGATGTAAAAAAAAAAAAAATTACCACGCTCTAAGTAAATAGCGGACGTTGGTGGCAATAATACGCAACTTTTTGATTTGAACATTGCAAATCAGAATCACTGTTGTCCTTAGAGTGAAGACTATTTATTCTGCAGTAATTGCAAGAAAAAGTTTTCCTTTATTTTTCTTAAAGTTCATTTGTTTTATGTGAAGTTATATATCTTAATTTCTCCAATGGGTAGGTATACTTATTTCTTGAGATAATATCTATTCTAGGAAATCTATGACCATAGTCAAAAATGTTAACCCAGATTTGGGTTAGCAAACCAATTCGTTGTTGCGAAAATAGTCAACAATAAGCTCACAATCAAAGCTTCGTCAACCCAAATCTGTGTAACATTTTTGACCACAGGCTGTAAAAATTCTAAGCTTGTTTATTTGGATTTTTTTTTAAATCATTCACTTTAACATTTCTTTTCTTTTCTCTTGAATCAATACAGCCGGAACTGTTTTTAATAGAGCAAAAATTGTTGGATTACCGTATTCGGAACCCTCTGAAACTGACTAAAATGCAAAATGAATCAAGTTTGGTTCAAATTGGGCCACAGGTTGTTGATAAATGGGTACTTTTCGGGTACTTTTTATTAATCAGCGAATAAAATTAAAAATATTATTGTTAAAAAGAATTGTGACGTATAAATGTCGGGATTTTACTTGATGTCTACTTGAGGTCTTTTAAAAGGTATCTCTGTTTGTAAGGCAAAATTTCAAGGCATGAATTTTTGGGTTATTTTAAGAATCTTTTGTCTTTTGATGATTTTTCGGAAAAAAAAAGATACAGGGAAAATACAGGAAAAAAAGATACGCCAGGGAAGATACGCCAGGGAAAAAAAGATACGCATTGTTTCGAAGATACAGGGAAAAAAAGATTTTTCAACTAAAACAATCTTTTATTACCTAATATTACACGTAAAACTTCTTAATCTACAATGACTGCTGAAAATGACTACCACCAGCTAGGATGCATGAATCCAATCTTCTTCTCATTAACAGCCGAACTCTTTAAAAAAAAACAGAGTTTGTTTTTTATTGTATTAGACCCCTCAACTATCCGATTTCTCAAATCTTCTACATTTTCACTGCAGTCGTGTAAACTAACGACTTCAGATGGGCCCATAGAAAAAAATCCAAGCGATTAAAGTTCGGGGATCGAGCAGGCCATAGTGACCAATACATAGGTTTTGATATGTTGGATTTAAAAATTTACAAGCAAACTCATTAAAATGCTCTGGTACACTTAAATGTAAAAACCACATTACATTTTTCATTGCCAGTAGTATATCCTTTAGAAATACAAGTAGCGAGTGTTCCAAAACATTTAAATATACTTCACCGATTGAATAACTAGTTCAGTTAGCCAGTCACCCAGAAATCCAATCCAAATGTTCAATCAAACCTGAGGTTGAAAACGGTCTTCATGTACATCATCTGGATTTTGTTCAACCCACACACAGTCATTCGTATACGTCTAGTTCGGCGTTCGTACACGTGTAGTCATTCATGATAGAGAACTTCACTGACAATACTTTAACTAACAAAGACAGAAAATAAAGACGCGATCAAATTTCAAAGCAAGAAAATGACAAGTCACGAGACGTATTTAACAATACATATTAAATGCCCGATAACAGTTAACTGATAGTGTTTTCATTATCTAAACTAACCTCGTGTTAGTGCAAAAAAAGCCGCTTTCAGTAATCAGAATGGTTGTTAAAAGGTATCTCTATTGTTTTTGTCGAAAAACCTTTATCGCCTTGTATCTTCTAAATAATGCGGCATTCCGAAAATCATCAAATGTTTTTGTTTTAAATAACCCCAAAAATCACCCCTTTAACTTTTGCCGTATGTTTAGTAAATACCCTGTACGTGTGCAGAAAAGGAAAATCCGATTGTTTACTTTCGCAATAAGCCAGGTAGGATAAAGCCCACTTTTCTCACTCATAGAAATTAGGATTGAATTATCATTTTCAGTGTGAAAAAAAATCCAATCACACAAATCAAATATATAACTCCGCCAACTTTTCACACATTTTGTCTAATTTTGTAATTGTGACTTGGGTTACCTCCATAAGCAAATAACCCGTGACTAGCAAAAGATACCTTATACAAAACTGCCACTAATCCAAAAAAACTCGAGACAAATTACTGTTTATCCAACTAAAGACAACTAGAAACAAATGTTTAAAACTGAATAATAAAATATTGAGAGGGATCTCATCAGTCCCTCTCTATTCAGAGGTACCCAGCACTTTAATTGGTCTTCTCTTAATTTAAACCACATTACAAAATCAAACAGGGAAGAATCGTACTCAATCCTAAACCTTTAATGAAAACATATTTTATGGAATTCTTTAAGAATTTATATGAACATCGAAACAATTATTAGAAGTTGTAGATGTAAAAAAATAAAAGCATCAGGCTGTAAGTATTTAGTGGTCGTGGTGGCCATAATACATTACTTTGGTTTGAAGAGTGTGAGAAGTTGAAAGGTCATCCGCTTAATTTAGGAAAAGAAAAAGTTTTTAGTTGGAGAGAAGCAAGCTTTTCTGAATGAGAAGCAGCTAATGGAAATATCATTTTCTTCGCATTCTTGTCGCATATAGGAAATTCAGTGGAACCTGTTACAATGTATTCTAAAACGGTTCAAAAATTTTGGAGATATTATAGTTTAATTGGTTTAAGTGATGGAGACTAGTTTAGCCTTTCGGAACTTAATAATGTCGTTCATTATTTAATTATTTACGAAAACAGAAAAATTTTATAACATTCATTTCCTTTTAAAGACCCCCCCCCCCAACCGCTCTTCTCCATCCTTTATCCTCCGTCATATCAGATACTTAATGGATTTTCGAGTCTTTTAAAGAAAAAATAAAAATTTGAAATTAGTATATAAATATTAAATAATTGCTGTAAAAAATAAAAGTAAATTCCACAGTTTCCTTTCAATTTTTTTCAAATACTTTAAATATCTGTTATGGCGGATGATAAAAGCCCTCATAGACCCATCTTGAGTTATTCTATAGTAAAAAAAAAAAAGTTTACAAAGTACGTAGAATAATATAATTAATTTGGTATAATGTATTTATATGTCTGTCCGCGATAGATCGCCAGTTCAAATCCAAGTACGAATGACGTATTTTTTTTTTCTTTTTAATATTTTTTTAAGTATCTATATTCACTTGATATCATGAGAAGGAGGAGACGATGGATTCTTTGTGGAAATAGTGAAATCCATCATCTCCTCCTTCTCATCAAGATATCCACAGATCGGCAAGGTTCTTATTTATATTATTTATATTTTCTGTACTCTGTTTACCTTGTCTCTTGTTATGTGATATCTTTTGCATTTTGTGTCTCTTTTTACGTTTTTTTTCCAAAAATTACCCCCTAAACTTTTACATAAACAAATTTTATCTATTATTAAAAACTTTTTTAGCTGTTTTTGTCTGTGGCAACTATGAACTACTACTCAACAGTGATCTGGTTCAACAATATTTCGTTAATTTTATACTTTCAATGGATTACAACACTAAAAAATATTAACAGTTTTTTTTCCTGACATGACTTTAGCTCGCACTGAGCGTGCTCGTTTGTGTGGGGTCTGATCTTCAAAACGCTCCATGGGTCAGTCGCCTGCGAGCGTTTGTTCATGCTAGATCAAAGTTTAAGTAGACCCCTGTCGAGTGACTCGGTGGAAGCTCAAAATGCAGCAAACGATTGAACAACAGTACGCCATCAAATTTTGTGTTGGACTGGGTAATTCGGGTACGGAGACGTTAGGCATGTTTCGCTTAGTGTTCACGGATAAAAGTACAGGGTGGTTATTTAGTTAAAGAGTGACTAAATTTAGACCCTTCTAGCGGCCGTTCTGGTTATCAGATTTTGACGAAACTTGAGATATATGTTATACAGAGAATTTTGCAATAAAAAATTAGTTCACATTTTGACCGCTACTTCAAAATATGGCGCACGAATAATAACAAAAACAAGTTAGAAGCAGAGAAATTTATAAAATCAGAGCATTTGTTCAATGTGCATTCCATTTGTGTCAATGACATGTTCAAAGCGCATTTTTGCATGTTCCACAGTAGAGCGAAGGGTTTCCTGAGGAATCGCAGTGATATGGCGTGTTATGCTTGCTTTCAATTCAGGGACAGTCCGTATTCTTCCTCCATAGACATTATCTTTCAAATATCCCCACAACCAGAAGTCACAAGGGTTTAAGTACGGTGAATGAGGAGGCCATGCAGTTGGAAAAGTTCTCAAAATCACCCGATCATCTCCAAAATGAGCATAGAGCAGTTCCTTCACTTATCGTGCAATGTGGAGTGTTGCACCACCTTGCATAAAGACAGTAGTGTCTAAACATTGTCTTTCTTGTAAAGCAGGAATGACTTTCTGCTGCAGAAGTTCGCAGTAACGAGCACCAGTGATTGAACATCTTTTAGTGGCTTGAGGAGTGTCCTCTTCAAAGAAAAAGGGGCCAAGAATGAAATGTGAAGTAAATGCGAACCATACAGTCACGTAATCAGAGTGTAAAAACTTTTCATGCACAACCATCGGCTTTTCAGTACCCCAGATGCGACAGTTTTGAGCGTTCACTGCTCCGTCTAGTGTGAAATGCGCTTCATCTAACCACAAAATGTTCCATGGCCATGCATTATCGACGGCTATTCTAGCCAGAAACTGGCAAGCAAAATCAGTGCGTTTTTCCGGATCTTCATGAAGCATCTTTTGAACCACCTGGATCTTGTATGGATACCACTTTAAAATGGAACGCAAAACTTTTTGTACCGTAGACAACGGAATAGACAAGCCACGTGATACGGCTCGAGCACTTACTGGAGAATATTGGGAACTTGAAGCACTCTCCACTACAGCAGCAGAATCGTCTTCCACAGTCTCATTTGCAATTAGTTTCCGTCTTCTCCCTGGCAGCACAACCAACTCACCAGTTTCTTCAAATTTCTTAATCATCTTTTTTAAACCATTAATGGACATAGGCTCATTTCGCAAGTTATTCAAACGTCGATATTCTCTAAGTGCATCAGAAACGTTACTGCAGTTCTGGTAAAACAACTTCACCAATAAAGCTCGATCCTTTTTAGCTAAAGCCACCGTGAAGAATGACTTTACATTTAATTTCACTGTCATTTTAAAGATTTTCTAATTTTACATCTCATTTGCATAACGTCTCTGATTGAGTAAAAATTCTTAGATAGTTTCTTACATGACCAGCGCCATATTTTGACGTAGCGGTCAAAATGTGAACTAATTTTTTATTGCAAAATTCTCTTCCCCATATTTCTCAAGTTTTGTCAAAATCTGATTAATTCGTTAATTACTTTATATACTTTGAATGGACTACAACAGTATAAAATATTAACAGTTTTTAAGTCATTAAAAAGATGTCTGCTTGCTAAATTAAATAAAGGAGTCATTATTTTGCCAAGAATGACGGCATGATTATTAGAAGATAGAGGTTAGCCAACTCCATTGTTGTCCATTGTAAAAAACAATTCGGGAGAACTGCTCTCACCAGATGGCTTCGACGTCAAAGTAGTTCATTGGCCGCCAAGAATTTAGCTTAAATTTTATTGGAGACCTTCGTCAGCGAACGTATCTCCAGATAATTCTCTTATTGTACACTTTCAAGTATATTCTTGAAAAGCTTTTCAGGTGTTGTAGTAATTGGATGTAAGTCTGGCTGGAACCGTAGCAAAGATAAAAGGAATCTTTACAAGTTCTTTACAATGAAGAAAGATTCGCGCTTACTAAATGATTTCCATTTCGACAGACGATTTATTATAACTTCTTTCGCTTTTCTTGCCTGCCTTTACCTTTCCGGTGTTGAGGATTTTAAATAACCATTGGATCTCTTTGAAATTTAACCTAATAGGGGATCAGCCCAATGAGAGTTTGCTTGGTCCTCCAAGATTCTTAATAATGGGACAAGAACAAATCTCATGCTTTCAGCGCGATCCGAACCCGCGATTCGTTGGTTTAGTGAGCGACAAGGACTGCGCCTTGTGTCTTTTTATGTCTTTCATGAGATTCTTGATGAACGTGGTTATTAAAAAACAGTATAGTGTCAAAAAAGATGTTTTACATTCCCTAAATTTAATTTTTTTATTATGTAAAATTAAATATTAATATTCTTTTTCAATTATTCAGACGTTTTCCCACACGAATTAAAGGGCGCAAATCATGCCAGGAAAATATATTAATTAATATATAAGAGTAAGAGTTGTGATAAAATATATTAATTAAAAAATAAATAAAACTCCATTTAATTAAAAGAAAATAAATAAAATAAATGATAGAAACAATGAATAAAAGCCACCCAATGGATAAATGCCAGGAAAACATGCCCCAAACAATAACACTTCCCCCACGAGCTTGAAGGGTTGTACTTATGCATGTGGGGTCCATGCTTTCACGCAGTTTCTGCCAAATTCTCACTCTGCCACCTGCATGATGCAACAGGAAACGTGTAGATCCGCTAGTGTATTTCATGGACGCTGGCAGGTTTTGCCTGCCCGCCGCCCGGCCCGTACGGCCTATTTTTGCCGCGCGTGTATGGACAGATCCGTCAGTGAATGCAAGTGCGCAGATGTGCCCGCCGGGCACCCATTTCAGCAGCCAATGGGAAAGCTCTGACACACACGTTTTCACAAACGTGTTTTGCGCAAAAGATCTTTCTCACTCAGCAAACTCAGTATAACAACTCAGCAGGCAACTGGCATGTCTGCATTTGTGTGCTCAAGTCCGAGAACGCCCGCCGGTCAGATCCGTCGGGCAAAACCGTGAGTGAATTCCACGCTACAGATAATCCTGAATTATTCACCAACTCTATAGAGATAATCCCTTAAAGGTTAGGCGTTATCCACAATTTTTTTAATCTGTCGTATTCGTTTCAACGTAGGTTGAGCTTTGGATATGACAGAATGAAGAAGTAATTTTTCTATGACGTTTCAGGTGTTCAAGTAGAACTTGATAGATGGCATACTATCGTGGAAAACAGAGTGCTATGCAAGCGCAAAAATTCCAGATGTTATCCTAGCTTTTTATCCACTACAATGTATTGAGAATCCACGAGGAATGCCGTCTTGGATTATATTTTTCCCTGCGTTTAAAGAGGGTCTATGATCCATCAACCTTAGTGAAACTCCACAAAAAAACCGCTGTTCTTATCAGTGATACTGAATAAGATGGCATAATGGGTTTCTGACAATCCGACTTCCCATTCCTCCTAGAACTTCAGAGTTCTAGTTAGATCAAGTAATTAAATGAGATAGTGTATATACGCACACGTCATGTGTTGGAGTGTTTGAAGAAGTGTTATTTAGGAATCGGCGTTGTCGGGGATTCTTCTCGTATACAGCCCAGTTGATCTCGCTTGCCATTTTAGTCTTTTACAACTTTGACTCAGAATATTAGAATATACCAAATTTCCAATTCTATTGAACAGTGTAACTCCCGTTCCCCCTTGAAAACGAGAATGGGGTGAACTTATTTTTAATAATGTTAATTCTCGGGATATGAGCTTAAAAGTAAAAATTATAAATCTAAATTAATTAAAAAATGTATGCAATAAATTCTGAAATCACAATTATAGCAGCCGCCACGTAAGTTGAACGACAGGATGACATTTCTAACGCCAGCCAATAGACGTTAACAGGAAGTAAATCGCTTAGTAATTCCATGAAAGCATCCGCTTTCGTTTTGGAAACATTGTTTTCGTATTTATATTTAGTTTCCATTTTCGTTTTTTTTTTTTTTAAAAATAGATAAATGAAATTAATAAATTAATAAATTAAAAAATGACGCAGAAAAGTCGATTCGAAGGCAATTTGTTTTATGTTATGACTTTTAATAGGCTTTCCACGTTTCAAAGATATCTCCGCCTTTACTATAGTAGAACGAGTGCATCATGGGTAAAACCCAGACAAAGAAAATTGATAAGAAGACTTACTGCGCATGTCAGAAAGATCGTTCAACTTACGTGGCGGCAGTTATAAAATACGAATTTTCATTGGTTCAAAAAAATTAGAATATTTCCTTAATTTCGTTCTCAGCTTTCTAACACAATGGAACCAAAAGCTCACATTTCTGTCACTACGTAATGTGACAAAGCCAGAAGTAAATTACTTAACAAGACAGATATTCCAAAGCAACTGTTTCAAGGGTACTGAAACAGCATCGTGACAGCGGATAATTGCAAATAACCGAAGGAAATGCGGACGTAAACCTTCCACCATGACTCGAGATGACCTCATAAGCATATGAAGATTGTGAGACGAATTCACACGAGCTGGATTTCATGCATCACGCTCAAGAGCTTGGAGACGTCTGCGTCACAAGATCAAGAGCACCGAAGCTAAACTACTGCTGATGCAAAACAACTTCGAATTCTTATAAGACGGTACAAGGAACGTCTCACGTGAGGTGCTGATGACTTGAAACGTGTGCTCTTTAGTGACGAATGCGTTTTTTGTGTACAGCATGGAGCTTTAGGATCAAGAGTATGGCGACTTGAACAAGAAACATTACTAAAGAGATACCTCCAAGCTTCGTTAAATTTGAGACTACGATCATGATCTGGAGCAGCAATAATGCATGTCTTTATATTACAGACCTGTCTCCATCTTTAAAGGTAGGAGAGAGGAAATGTCCATGCAATTCTGCAAACAAATTTTCAAGTCACCAAATCCAACTGAAAATGCTGAAATGTGACTGGTTGTGAAAAATGGCTCTATAATTTTCAACCTAAGACAGAGAGGCAATCATTCGAACTTGTGCAAGAAAAATAAATTCAGAACCCTCAAAAGGAAAATGTAAGCCGATAGTCTTTTTCAATTCAGAAGGAATCCTAATTGTGGATACAATGCCACAAGGAACCACCATTAATTCAGACGCAAATATCACAACAAAACTAAACAAATTTTAAGATTGACTAAGCAATGTCCGACCGTGTGCGCAGAAGAAAGATGTCTTATCGTTGTAGATAACGCTCAGCCACACGTCAGTCAAAACACCAAGAACGAGATGACAAAGGTACATCTTTATCTGATCATAATGACTCCTTCGTGACGGATGCCAAAGGCGCTGGGCCAGAGCTTTGCAGAAGTATTGGCGACACGTTTCAAATCAGTTGAAAGAGAGAGAATGTCTCGATTTACTACATATATAATTAGCAAAAATGTAGAATAATAATTGAATAAAAAAAATCCTATGCATTAATGTTGCAATGAGCCAGGCATGGTTAATTTATACTTAAATCTTTTTTTTAGTTTTTTTTGTCATTACAATATTTCGTTTATAAGTTTAGTTTGAATGATGGTTAATTGATGGGTATCCCCAAGTGATCCTGTTTGAGATTGGATCTAAACACTCATAATTCACACAAAAAGTAGGGTTAAATTATAATTTACGTTGTCTCAAGAAAAACCTCAATCACACAAAGACAACAATTGAAAATTATAATTCTAACATTATTTTACATATTTTGTAATTTTCATTGGGTTATCTCCAAAGACAAAACCTTGCCAGTTATTCAAAAACTCAAGACAATTTACTTTCTATGCAGTATAAAGCCACTTTAGAAGTCGTGAAGCAGATGGTATTGACTCCACAGCTTTAAGATCTAAAAATATCTTCAGGTGGAATAATGCTCCACTCAACGTAAAAAACGAAAACACCTCAAACGAACCAACATGACCTTGACCATTAGCTTTCAGTGGTCAAAAAATTAGACATCTTAAAATTATTTGTAATAAAAACAGAATATTGAAATGTGCCTCTTCAGCCTATCCCTATTCAGAAGCAGTCATGACTTTAATTGGTCTTCCCTTAATTTAAACAACATTATAAAATCATATGGGAAAGTATAGTAATACATCCAAAACTTTTAGTGGAAATGTATTTTGTAGGATTTGTTAAGAATTTTAGTAAGCATAGTAACAAATATTTAGAATTTGTAGGATGTAAAAAAAAATAAATTCACCATGCTCTAAGTAAATAGCGGCCGTTGGTGGCAATAATACGCAACTTTTTGGTTTGAACAGAGTCATTGTTATCCTTAGAGAGAAGATTTTTTTATTCTGCAGTAATTGCTAGAAAAAGTTTTTTCTTTATTTTATTTAAAGTTCATTTGTTTTATATGAAATTCTATGTCTTAATTTCTCCAATGGGGTAGGTGTAGTTATTTCTTGAGATAATATCTATTCTAGGAAATCTACGACCATAGTCAAAATGTTAAACCAGATTTGGGTTAAACCTGTTTTAACATTTTTGACCACAGGCTGTAAAATTCTAAACTTGGTTATTTGGATGTCTTTTTTTTAAATCATTTCCTTTAAATTTTCTTTTCTTTTCTCTGGAATCAATACAGTCGTAACTGTGTTTGATAAAGCAAAAATTGTTAGATTACCTTATTCGTAACCCCCTGAAACTGACTAAAATGCAAAATGATTCAAATTTGGTTCAAATAGGGCCACAGGTTTCCTTTCGGGTACTTTTTATTAATCAAGGAATAAAATTAAAAATATTATTGTTATAAAGAATTGTGACTTATAAATATCGGCCTTTTACTTGATGTCTACATGAAATTGTTCAGGTATTCTAAAAGATATCTATGTTTTTAAGGCGAAAATTGAAGGCATGACTTTTTTGGGTTACTTTAAGAATCTTATATCTTTTTGATGATTTTCGGAATGTCGCGTTGAGATACAGGACGATAAAGATATTTCGACAAAAACAATATTTTATTACCTAATATTACATGTAAAGCTTTTTAATCTCCAATAACTGCTGAAAATGACTACCACCAGCTAGGATGCATGAATCCAATCTTGGGTTTATTTTATTGTATTAGACCCACCAACTATCCGATTTCTCAAATCTTCTACATTTTCACTGCAGTAGTGTATACTAACGACTTCAGATGGGCCCATAGAAAAAAATCCAATGGATTTAAGTTCGGGGATCGAGTGGTCATCCAGTGGTCTTGATATGTTGCATTTAAAAATTCACAAGCAGCCACATTAAAAAGTGCTGGTGCACCATCGTGCATAGACCACAATACATTTCTCGTTGCCAGTGTTATATCCTTTAGAAAGACAGGCGGCGAGTGTTCCAAAAATGTTCAATACACTTCACCATTAAGTTTTCCTGGTTGAGTAACTGGTTCAGTTAGCCAGTCACGAAAAATTCCAATTCAAATGTTTAATGAAAACTGAGGTTGAAAACGGTCTTCATGTACCTTATGTGGATTTTCTTCAGCCCGCACATAATCTTTGTGAAAATTTATTATTCAATTTTTTGAGACATTTGCTTCATCGGTAAAAAGAATCAGCTCCAGTAGTTAAGGGATTTGAACCAATGTTTGTAGAAGCCATTGACAGACTACAATATGTGGAGGAAATTCAGCAGGAATAAGTGCCTGAACGTGTTGAATGTGGTATGGGTACAACAACTGCTGTTTCAAAATTTTTCACACTATTCCACTACTTAAACTTAAAAATTTTGCGATTTTTCAAGTAAAAATAACTGGATCTTCCTCTAACATATTCAGTACATTTTCTTCCACTTCTACCAATGACCTTCTTGGTCTTCCATTACGCCTAAATATGCCTGTTTCACGAAGACATTAATGAATACATTGGAAGGTTTTTCTATCAGGAATGTGACGGTTGGGAAATCGTTCATTGTACAACCGCCTAACCCGTCAAGAATTCCCATAGGCAAATCCATACATGAAATGCATGTCAGTCATCTCGGCGTTCGTATACGTGTAGTCATTCATGATAGAGAACTTCGCTGACAAAACTTTAACTATCATACACAAAAAATAAAGACGCAATCAAATTTCAAAGCAAGAAAATGACAATTCACGATACGTATTTAATAATACATACTAAATTCACTGGTTAATTGAGAGTGTTTTCATCATCTACACTAACCTTGTGTGAGTGCAAAAACAGCCGTTTTTAGTAATCATTAGTAATCAGAATGTTGTTAAAAGATATCAGTATTGTTTTTGTCGAAAGACCTTTATCGCCCCGTTACTTCGAAACAAAGTGGCATTCCGAAAATCATCAAAAGACAAAAGCTTTTTTTTTTAAAATGAACTCAAAAAATCACCCCTTGATATTTTGCCGTAAGTTTAGTAAACACGCTGTGCGTATAAAAGCAAGTGTGCACAACAAAAAAAGAAATGAAAAATCCGATTGTTTACTTTCGCAATGGGCCACGTAGGATAAAACCCACTTTTTTCACTTATAGAAAGTTGGGTTGAATTATCATTTACATTTTGCAGAAAAACCCAATCACACAAATCAAATTTATAACTCCGCCAACTTTTCATACATTTTGTCTAATTTTGTAATTATGACTTGGGTTACCTCCATAAGCAGATAACCCTGGCTTAATATACCTTATACAAAACCGCCACCTATCCAAAAAGCTCGAGAAAACTTACTGTCTATCCAATTAAGAAAGATGAACAAAAACCTGCTCTCCATTTTTTTTAAAGTTTAATAATAAACTCTTGAGTTGAATACTAGTTGAATCACTTCAGTCCGTCTCTATTCAGCGGCACCCAGCACTTTAATTGGCCTTCTCTTAGTTTAAACCAAATTACAAAATCAAACAGGGGAAATAGTACTCCATCCTAAATCTTTAATGAAAACATATTTTATGGAATTTTTTAAGAATTAATGTGAACATCAAAACAATTCTTACAAGTTGTAGGATGTAAAAAAAAATAAAAGCATCAGGCTGTAAATATTTAGCGGCCGTGGTGGCCATAATACATAACTATGGTTTGAACAGTGTGAGAAGTCGAAAGATTTCCCGCTTAATTTAAAAAGAGAAAACGTTTTAGTGGGAGAGAAACAAGTTTTTCTGAATAAGAAGCAGCTAAAGGAAATATCTTTGCCTTCGTATTCTTTTTGCATATAGAAAATTCAGTGGAACCTGTTACAATGTACAAACGATTCAGGGAAATATTATATTTCAAATGGTTTAAGTGATTGGAGACTAGTTTTGCCTTTAGCCATTCCTTAATGGTTTATTTATTTATTTTTTTATTTATTTAACTGTTTACGAAAACAGAAAAAATTTATAACATATTCATTTCCTTTTAAAGATCCACCCCCCTCACCGCCCTTCTCCATCTTTCGTTCTCCGTCAAATCAGATGCTTAAATACACGAAAAGATCAGAAAGGATTTTCATGTCTTTTAATGAAAAAATAAAAACTTGAAATTGCTATGTAAATATTAAAAAAATAATTGATGATAAAAGGAAAGAAACTTCCACAGCCACGTTTCTATTTTCTTCAACAATTTAGCATCTGATGTATGGCGTATGATAAAAACCCTCATAGACCCTTCATGAGTTATTCTTTAGTAAAACAATAGAACAATCCAGTGGTCTTGATATGTTGCATTTAAAAATTCACAAGCAACCACATTAAAATGCGCTGGTGGACCATTGTGCATAGACCACATTACATTTCTCGTTGCCGGTGTTCCAAAAAATGTCAAGTCACTTCACCGGTAAGTCTTCCTGGTTGAATAACTGGTTCAATTAGCCAGTCAGCCAGAATTCCAATCCAAATGTTCAATGAAAACTGAGGTTGAAAACGGTCTTCATGTACTTCACGTGGATTTTGTTCAGCCCACGCATAGATCTTTGTGAAAATTCATTCTGCAATTTCTTAATAAATTTGCTTCATCGGTAAAAAGAATCAGCGCCAGTATTTGAGGGATTTGAACTAATGTTTGCAGAAGCCATCGAAAAATACAATACGTGGAGGAAATTCAGTAGGAATAAGTGCCTGAACGTGTTGAACAACTGCCGTTTCAAAGTTTTTCACACTATTCCACTACTTAAATTTAAAAAGGTTGCAATTTTTCAAGTAAAAATAACTGGATCTTCCTCTAACATATTCAGCACATTTTCTTCCACTTCTATCAATGACCTTCCTGGTCTTCCATTGCGCCTAAATATGCCTGTTTCACGAAGACATTAATGAATACTTTGGAAGGTTTTTCTATCAGGAATGTGACGGTTGGGAAATCGTACATTGTACAACCGCCTAACCCGTCACGAATTCCCATTGGCAAATCCATACATGAAAAGCATGTCAGTCATCTCGGCGTTCGTATACGTGTAGTCATTCATGATAGAGAACTTCACTGACAAAACTTTAACTATCAGAAACAGAAAATAAAGACGCGTTCAAATTTCAAAGCAATAAAATGACAAGTTACGAGACGTATTCAACAATGCATATTAAATCCACCTGTCAACTAATAGTGTTTTCATCATCTGCACTTGACTGGTTGTGAGTGTAATCAGAATGTTGTTATCCGTGTTGTTTTTGTCGAAAAACCTGTATCGGCTTGTATCTTCGAAACAAAGCGGCATTCTGAAAATAATCAAATAAAAAAAATTTTTTTTTTTTTTTTTTTTTTTTTTTTTTTAAATAACACAAAAATTCACCGCTTGAATTTTTGCTGTATATATTTCGTAAACATCCTGTACGTATAAAAACATGTGTGGTTTGGTTTATATTGTCAAGAAAAACCCCAAACACACAAATCAACATTTCAAATGTATAACTCTACCAACATGTCACACGTTTTATCTAATTTTGTAATTTTGATTTGGTTTACCTCCATAAGCGAATACCCGTGACAGGTTAAGGATACCTTCTTCCAAACCTGTTACAATGTTTTCTAAAACGATTCAAAAATTTTCGAAATATTATTTTTCAAATGGTTTAAGTGATGGACACTAGTTTAGCCTTTAAGAACTTTATCATGTCATTCCTTAATGGTTTATATAT
>JAHWFO010114413.1:662451-724609 GCA_023313115.1 Rhysida immarginata | reverse complement strand
ATAATGTATTTATATGTCTGTCCGCGATAGATCTGAGATCCCCAGTTCAAAGTCAAGTACGAATGTCGTATTTTTTTTTCTTTTTTATAAGTTTTTAAGTTTTTACCTTCTCCTGTTATTATTTTATGTGATGACATTTTACTGCATTTTGAGTCTTTGTTTACGTTTTTTTTTTAAAAAATACCCTCTAAATTTACATACTCAAATTTCATCTATTATTAAAAAATTTTTTAGCTCTTTTTGTGTGTGGCAGCTATGCACTACACAGCAATGATTTTGTTCAACAATATTTCGTTAAATATATACTTTAAATGGATTATAACACTAAAAAATATTAACAGTTTTTTTAAGTCATTAAAAGGATGTCTGCTTGCTAAATTAAATAAAGGGGGTCATTATTTTTTCAAGAATCATGGCATGGTTATTATTATTAGAGGATGTTGTCCATTGTTGTCCATTGTTAAAAACATTAATTTGGGAAAACTGCTCTCACAGATGGCTTCGACGTCAAAGTAGTTCATTGGCCGCCAAAAATTTAGTCTAAATTTTATTGGAGACCTTCGTCAGCGCACGTTTCTCCAGATAATTCTCTTATTGTACACTTTCAAGTATATTCTTGAAAAGCTATTCAGGTGGTGTAGTAATTTGATGTAAGTCTGGCTAGATTCCTGGCAAAGATAAAAGGGATCTTTTTACAAGTTCCTTCCAATGAAGAAAGATTAGCGCTTTCTAAACGATTTGCATTTCGACAGACGATTTAGGGCATATCTAAAAAGTCCGACTGGTCTCCAACAGGTCACGTGGTACGATCGGCGATCGGTCGACAGCTGTTCGTTTCCGTTTCTTCATTCATGGACAGCGCGGTCGTGAGCATTCTGTTTCAAAATGACGTCGCAACAACGTTCCTCATCATTTAAGTTAGTACGATTTAAAATTGTATACATTCATAAATTTTCTTCACCCCTCTTTTCTTTTTCGTATTCATTCCTTGTTTCTTGATGCTGGCTAATATGTATTTCACCACCTCCTTTCTCCAAAAAATATTTATTACGTATCGGGTTCTCGAACACTTGAATATGTCTACTTTCGTCCGCCATTTTGATTCTACTCACCGAGGCAGCCGACTGGCTTTGGATTCCAGTCGCGATTAATGCGACCGCTCGCTTTATGAACACGCTCATCGCGATGTTATCCTAGCTTTTCATTCACTACAATGTATTGAGAATCTACGATGAATGTCGTGTTGGATTATGTAGTTCCCTGTGTTTAAAGAGATTCTATGGTCCGTCAACTTTTGCGAAACTCCACATAAAAACCGCTGTTCTTATCAGTGATACAGTCAAGATGGTAAAATGGGCTTCACAGTTCTAAATTATCACGTAATTAAATGGAATAGTTCATTTAGGCACTCGTTATTTGTTGGAGTGTTTGAAGACGTGTTATTTAGAAATCGGTGTTGTCGGGAATTCTCATCGCATACAGCCCAGTTGATCTCGCTCGCAGTTTTAGCCTTTTACAACTTTGACTCAGAATATTAGAATATGCCAAAATTCCAATTATACGGAGGGTTGATTGGGATCAAATGAGATGACTTTAAACGCCGCGAATGACCTTGACGGAATGTGATTTGCATGACTCGTCCACTATTCATAGGGGTTAGCTTTGTATACACTTGTTGCTGTTATTTGGGACATTTCGGGCTGAAACATGGCTTCCAAAATCACAGCTTTTTGGGAAGGGTATATGTTTGGCCTTTCCGACGCTAACTTCAGTCTTTCGTGCATTGTGGAATTATGCAAGCGAAATGGTATGGTGGTATCCAAAGCTACTGTGGGTCTAATAATCAAAAAGAACAAATTGCGACCATCTAATGAACGTGGACGAGCAGAGAAGCAGACCAGAAACAAGCCGCAGCCAACACGCCCAGCTCAGGTAGTGCAAGAAATCCGGTCTGAAGTGCTGAAAGAAAATCCCCCTACACGGAGTAGTCTAGCCCAAAGGAAAGGTATTTCACAGGCAACAGTCTCCAGAATAATGCATGATAATCTTGGGCTGGAGCGACGTCATAAAGCGCGCGGTCACACAACTGAGTGACTGAACTCAACTGAACACTGCCAAGTCATTTGTGGCTTACTACAGGAAGATGGATCAGGAGACGGGCATACGAGTTATTCCCTTCTCTCATGTGCCTGTAAAATCTCCTGACGCATCACTGATGGATTTCTGTGGTGTTGGTCTCCTGAAACGTCGGCTCGGAAGTCGCCGACCAAGAACCGTTGATGGGCTATGGACAGTGTGTCAGCAGGTGTGGAACGAACTTCCCATGGAGTCCCTCAAACTCAGCCTACTTCAGTGGAAATTAGGGTGCCGGGCGATAGTCCAACAACGTGGCTCTCACATCGAACACAACCGATGGTGGCACCATGGTATTACACCATCGTAACAGAGCTGCAAAGTCATCTCATTTTATCTGAATCAACCCTCCGTATTGAACAGTGTAAGTCCCGTTCCCACCTAAAAAGGAAATTGGGTGAACTTATTTTAATAATGTTCATTCTCGTGACATGAGCTTCAAAGTAAAAATTAAACATTTAAATTTATTTAATATTTTATGCAACAAATTCTTAAATCACGTAATTAGAATAGGAATTTTCATTGGTTCAAGAAATTAGAATATTTCCTTAATTTCGTTCACAGTCTTAGAAAATGCAAATGGACGCACGAATGAATTACCGAATGTTTAAGAGAACTGTACAAATATACGCCGGATAGATAGTTAGCATTAATAGAGCTAACACAATGGGACCAAAAGCTCACATTTCTGCCACTACAAAAGAAGTAATCGTTGCCGTGTCAAAACTAGAAAAAAGCCAGAAATAAACCACTGAACAAGCTAGATGCTCCCAAGCAACTGTTTCAAGAATACAGAAACAGCACCGTGACAGCCGACAATTTGCAAATAACCGAAGGAAATGCTGACGTAAGCCTTCCAGTACGACTCGAAATGAACGGCAGTTTATGAAGATTGTGGGACGGATTCAGCGAATGTGGATAGGAGCTGGGGTGCATGCGTTACGCTCAACAGTTTGGACACGTCTGCGTCATAAGATCAGATCACCGAAGCTAAACCACTACGGATGTGTAACAACTTCGAATTCGAATAAGATGCTACAAGAAACGTCTCACTTGAGGTGCTGATGACTGGAAACGTGTGCTCTTTAGTGACAAATCCGTTTTTTGTGTACAGCATGGAGCTCAAGGGCCAAGAGTATGGCGACTTGAACATTAAACCTTAGTGAAGAGCTGCCTCAAGCATTCTGTTAAATTTGATACTTCGGTCTTTCTGAGGCTGCATGGATGTCTTGTTATTACAGATCTGTCTCCATCTTTAAAGTCACAATCCAAGTTTGGAGAGAGAAAATGTCTATGCAATTCAGCAAAAAAATTTTCAAGTCACCAAATCAACATGAAAATGCTGAAATGTGAGTGGATATGAAATATGGCTCTACAATTTCAACCAATGACAGAGAGGTGATCATTCGAACTCGTACAAGAAAAATAAATTCAGAACCCTCAAAAGGAAAATGTAAGCCGATAGTCTTTTTCAATTCAGAAGGAATCCTAATTGTGGACACCATGCCACAAGGAACCACCATCAATTCTGACACACATGACACAACAAAACTAAACAAATTTTAAGATCGGCTGAGTAATGTTCGACCGTATGCGCAGAAGAAAGATGTGTTACCGTTGTAGATAACGCTCAGCCATACGTCAATCAAAACACCAAGAACGAGATCACAAAGGTACATATTTTTCTGAACATAATGACTCCTTCGTGACGGATGCTAAACGCGCTGGTCCAGAGCTTTGTAGACATATTGGCGATACGTTTCAAAGCAGCTGAAAGGGAGAGAATGTCTCGATATACTAGGTATATAATTAGTAAAGATGTAGAATAAAAATTGAATAAAAAAATCCTATGCATTACTTTTGCAATGGTTAAGTATTAAGTAGATTTATACTTAATCTTTTTTTTAGTTCTTTTTGTCATTTCAATGTTTTGTTTATAGGTTTATTTGTACGATGGTTAATTAATGGGTATCCTCAAGTGATCCTG
The DNA here is from genome assembly GCA_023313115.1 of Rhysida immarginata. Taxonomy (NCBI): domain Eukaryota; kingdom Metazoa; phylum Arthropoda; class Chilopoda; order Scolopendromorpha; family Scolopendridae; genus Rhysida; species Rhysida immarginata. Next base: position 720,489 of record JAHWFO010114413.1, on the reverse strand, counting down.
TTTAAAATAGGATCTCAACACACATAATATCCACATAAAATGTAGGATTAAATTATCATTTACGTTGTTAAGAAAAACCCCAATCCCATCAAGCAACAATCGAAAATTGTAACTCTAACATTATTTTTCATATTTTGACTGATGTTATAATTTTCATTGAGTTACCCATCCATAGTCAGATAACCACTGACGGGATGAAGATACCTCTTCTAAACCCGCTAGCTATTTAAAAATTCAAGACAATTTACTGTTTATGCATCAAGGAAAATTCCTCCTTTACAATAAACACACAGTAGAACAGAATATTAAAATGGGTGTCTTTAGCCTATCCCTATTCAGAAGCAGTCATGACTTTAATTGGTCTTCTCTTATTTTAAACATCATTACAAAATCATACGGGAGAGAATAGTAATACATCCAAAACCTTTAGTGGAAACGTATTTTGTGGGATTTCTAAAGGATTTTCGTGACCATCGAAACAAATATTTAGAATTGTAGGATTAAAATAAAAAAATAAACTCACTATGATCTAAGTAAATAGCGGCCATCGGTGGCAATAATACGCAACTTTTTGTTTTGAACAGTGTGATTCAGTCATCCTAAGAGTGAAGACTTTTTATTCTGCAGTAATTGCAAGTACAATATTGTAAATTGTTTTCTTTTTTTTTCTTCTTAAAGTTCATTTGTTTTATGTGAAATTCTATATCTTAATTTCTCCAATGGGGTAGGTGTACTTTTTTCTTGAGATAATATCTATTCTAGGAAATCTATGACCATAATCAAAAATGTTAACCCAAAGTTAAACTTGTAAGTTAAATAAATAAGTGAAATACGCATCTTCTTATTAAACGAAGAATACAAGGAATATAATTATTGATTTATTCATTTTAAAATTTTAAAAATTCGATTCTAAGCTACCAAAATTAGATTGTAAGTAAAAAGAGCGAAGAAATAAACAAAAATTCGTGAGGTAGAAGTGTCCCTATATCATAGGAAGGAATAAGGAATTATATAATCAATGTTATAATGCCTTTAATCACTGAAATTTTCTTTAAATAAAAGTGACATACCATTTTAATTTTTTGTTCTTGCTAGAATAGTATAATACAAGTACTACTTTAACCTTTCACTAAAAGATCGTAAATTTTTTAATATTTTCTTCAAGTTTTAATCTATTTATTGACGATGTTTGTATAGATCGCATTATTTATTATCTCATTAGCCTACATGTGAGTTCGTAAATTTATTGTAGTTCCAAGAGTATAAAGTTATTTATATGAAAATTCATTAAAGCATTTCAGTTTTAAACGCTGGTAAAGAGCCTCGGGTAATTGATGAATTTTTAGTTTGTAGCACTGAGTTGTCATAGTAGCATTTAATTAAAAAAAAAAAAGCAGTAGAACTAATGAGATTACAATGTGATTTATTATTTGGAAGAGATTCAAAATAACATTTTAGAGCATTAAAGATTATAGTTCTATAACCTAGAGGAAGATTAACGGTCATTTTTACCTGCTCTAACCCATACGTCCCTGCTTACAATGACACCAACTATATTAGATGCAACGCATTTATAGACGGCCGCGTGAACGTCTTGCTGATATTCCTCGGCTCTGAATGGCGGGAAAATTAGAGTACCGTTTTCGTACACGTAGCGAATGTTGAGAACATCTGTTACCTTCGACCCATCTGTCATCGTCCACAGAATGGTAGGCGATGGAGAACCTTTGGCGGTACAGTTTATTTGAGTTCCCGTGTTATTACTGAAATCGAAAACTCCCGGAGGTTCGACGAGGAATCTCGGTCCTTGCAGGTATCCGTCGTCAGCTAAAAAGCAAAAAAGAGAAATAAATAATGAATAACGCAAAATTGGCTTCATAATTGGATTTCATTAGAAGTTTATTAACATCTTCACAAAATTTTAATAAATATAAAATGAAGGTTGTTTCGAATGAAATGATTTTATTAATTTTATTATTTTGAAATTTTTGTTTTTTATTCGTTATAATCTGCAGAGAAATCTATTGTATATTGATAAAGAAATGACAGATAATGGTAAACAATTTTATATGCAATTTTATTATTTATTGGAAATTAAAGATACAATTTCGGATAACTCCTTTTAACGTTACGTATTATATTACAAGAGTCGTATTTACAATTTCCTTCTACGCCCACATAGCATTTATTCCTCAATCGTTCGAGGCATTTTATTTTGAAATCTGATTGCACTGCTGGTTGGCAATGAAATCGTCCTGCCTAGAAGGAATCGATACAATCGGCTCCATTTCAGTACAAGACATAAACGATCAAACGATCAAAGCAATATCTTGATCTAGTTTTTCTCAAATAAAAAGCTACAAACAGCACGTTAAATAGAGGAAAGCGATAACACGAGTCCAATTGTCGATGAACTTAAAGAAAACGTAGGCTTCGCACTTTTCTGCAGTTTCCAAACAAAACCTTCTCTTTCATAACGCCTGATACATATGGCGATTTCTTACATGTTTATCTGTCTCGAACCTAGGCACAGAAATCAAATGATTTGTGTATCCTCAAATTCTGCATGCCAATCATAGGGAATGGGAAAATTTTAATATACCACTTAAAGGTTTCTTTAAAAATTAATAAAAACAAATTGGAATTTCTTTTGACCCTGCTCACTGTTTCACAGAAAGGAAAGAAATACTTATTGAGAATATAAAGTCTTTATTACGTACCAGGTATAAGGTGTGTTGCAAAAAGATAGGCCCACCTAATAAAATGCAGTTACAGTGAAAACAATCTGACAAAATGAAACAAAAATTAATGTAATACAATTTCGTCAAACAAAATTACAACACAAAAAAATTTATCTATATTTTTTTTAGAAAAACTTCATTTTAATATGTTGCAAAAATTTAGGTTCACAAAATTTTAATAACCAGTTTCCCCCTCCATTTTTTGGACCACCTTAAATATTCAGTTGGGCGTTTGCTTGAATCAGTGCCTGAAGATAATTAATATAATTAATATCAATTACTTCCCAATTTTTAATGTTTGCATCTTCAATTCCTCCAAAGAGGCGTACCTTTTACCATCGCATAAACAGCCTGGGATAGCACTCACACAAATTTTCTAAGGGGTTCAGATCATGGCTGTGGGCAGGCCTGTCTTGTAGCTGAAGCCCATTATTGAGATACCACTCAATTATCGATTTAGCCGAGTGGATAGGGGCCTTATCCTTTGGTAGGTCCGGCATGGACTCTCCTAATTTTTTTCCCCCAATAAAAGTAAATTTTCCTCCATGAAATTTTGAGTGTCCGCAGCTTTTATTCGGCCTTTAATAAATGCAATATTGTTTTTTTTTTTCAGTCCATCCGATCATTAGACTGTCTCCTCTAGCTTGCAGTTTGGAGAATAGTTGCGCCCCTCTTCTTAAGATCGTGCCAATCGAGAATAAATTTTATCTCGTCAGTCCACACATGTTTTTTTTTCAGTTGTCATTCCAGCCCATCATTTCTCGTGCCTATTCCATTCGTTTCTGTTTGTGAGTACACGTATGATTCAGTTTAGGTGCAGTTTTTTCCCGGTAGACGAGATGGGAAATTTTTTTCAGTAATCTGGAGAGAATTGATTTTGACACGGGCACATCAGGCTTTTAGCTAGACCAGCAAGGCTCACTGAGTTGGATTGCATTTACCTGACACGGGATCTGATGTACCGTATGTCAATTTACTAGGTCGCCCTGTTGAGTGTGACTATTTGTTTCCTATTTTTATAAATTTATTAATAACGTTATGGGAACGTTTATTGTTTTAGCAATAGCACGATTTGAGAGTCCCTGCGACTTCCAGGCTTTTAGAAGGCCCCTTTTCAAACTCATAGAGAGGCTTGTCACGGCTCATAATTCCCTGTGACTTAATTATTAAAGCAGTGCTTTACATTTTCGTGTTTATATAACTGCAAAAAAAGCAAACAATTACAGTGTTCGTAAACTCTGTTATTTTTGAGATGAATCTAATTTTTGCAACAAAGTAAAATTAACTTTTTCTAAAAAAAATATTAGATAAAAATTTTTGTTGAAATTTTTTTGATGAAATTGTATTACAAAGTAAGTAATTAAATAACATTAATTTTTGTTTCAGTTTGTCACATTGTTTTCACTCTAACTGCATTTTATTAGATGGACCTATCTTTTTGCAACCCATCTTATTTTGTAATCATATTGTGGTCTTTACTGCACTTATTTTTTTATTCGTGTCCAACTGTGTCATTGTTATTATAAGAATCAAACGATGCCCAACAATAGAAAATTGGCATTTAAAATTAGACTCGTCCATTTTTTCTTATGTTGGGTTCATTGCTGTGAAAGCTACGCAGGGTAAACTTCAGTAGCTTTATTATAGCAAAAATATCTATCATGTAAATAAATTCCAAGTTTTCGCTTAGGGAGAACGGGGTAATGACGATCACCTAAGAACAAATCACAATTAAATTATAAGTATACATATCCCAAGTACACAATTTTTTAAATATACAATAGCCCGGATGTACACTTCGAATGGAGTAGGGGATATCTATCTACATGTTATGATTTGTGTAAAAAAAAAATATTGATATAGTATATTGATTGGTATTCATTGTTTTCATAAAACATGTAAAGAATAAATGAATACTCAAAGAAACATTTATCGTATACTTCAAATGAACTCTAAATAAACAAAACTGTCTTGATAATAGCTAGATAATAAATTTAATTGTAACAGAATAAAGTCACTTTTAAAGAAGTTAAACGTAAACAAAACAAAAACGAAAAACTTCTATAGGAACCGAATGTGAAATGAAGAGTTCACTAGGAATTCACATTGAAAACTCGTTGCACACAAATCATTCTGCTGTATTCCATCTAGAGCAGTCTTGATGTGCCCACATGTCGCAAGAAGTGTAGAGATTCCACAGCTTACTTATCATCTCGCCTAAAATCCGCATAGATATAGGATATACCAACTCCCCTTACTAGAATTATTGTATTGACTTTCATCTGCATCAGACCAACTCACAGGTTTTACCCCAACACCAAGCAATATTTATAGATGTAAAAATAAGATGATAATCAGCCAATCAATCAATCAATCAATCATCCGTTCAACCGAGGTCGGTCATTCAATGGAATATTCTATGGAACATTCCCCTCTACGCAGTTCTATTGATCACCGCTTCTTTAAGCTCGCCTATGTTAATATTGATATCGGTTTTGATGGTGTCGAGTCAACGACTTCGTGGAAGGCCTTATCTCCTACTTCTACTGAACATTCCTAGTATGAGAAAATTCTCCAGTGAATTGCTCCGCATAACATGGTCAAAATAGGATAAGTTCTGCTTGATTGGCTATATTATTTTACAGAAAGCAATCGGTGTACTGTAGATATGCCATGGCCAAAAAGGATCAGAGAAAGCTGATCCATTTGCCCATTTTATCGCGTAAAATGTGGCCTCAAAAATTCTCTCATAGTGGCGCAGCAATCCTACTGACCCTCTTAAAAACCAATAACAATGATAATAGTGGAATAAAGTGGTGAAGATCCTTTTAAAAAGAAAAATTCATCAATTGCTACGTTTGGCTCGCTAAAACAAGAATCCGGTGGAAACCCTTAAAACTTTAGGCATAACGTTTGACTCTCACTTAAGCTTCAGGCAACACATGGAAGTACTGATTACTCGATTAAATCGCTTGGCTTTTCTTTTAAAAAGACTAAGGAAGATCCTAACCATTAGAGAGCATATCCTGATCATTAAAAGTGAAGTGGTACCCTAACTGGCCCTCAACGTTGAAAATAATGATACATTGTCACGGAATTCTAATACCATCGTCAATTACGGCGAAAACGGAGGCGACGTCATCAGCATCGGATAGAACATCAAGACGCAGGAGCCAATGAGAGAAGAGAGAGACTTGCAAGTGCGGACTCGAGGAGAGAAACGAAGGAGATCGAGAGAGGGAGAAAAGGGACGACCGACAGGGGTTTGAAGAAGTTGGAGCTCCCGACGAAAGCTACTAAAAAGCACATTGGGTGCTATGCCATCGGCAGGCTGAACGGGAGAGAGAAGTCCGAAGCTCCCACGACGGAGACGACGACGGAGACGACTACGGAGCCGACATTTGCTTCGTTGGCAAACGCCACGTCGTGCGGGAAAGCCAAGTGGGCGGAGGTTTGCGCCAACGGAGCGAGAGAGAGACGACGGAGCGAGTTGTATTTCTCCGCAGCGTTCGTAATCCCTTCCCGAGGTCCGAGATGTTCCATAGCTGACTGTTGCTTCGCAGCCGTAAGTGCGTCTTTTATTGTGGGCTGCAAAGCCGAATTAATAAAGGCAGCTTTTAAGGAGCTGTTTTACGGAGACATGATAGTGTGGGCATATTTTATCGGCGAGTTTGGGTTCACCGTAATTAGGTGTTACTAATGTGATATGCGCTGCATTAAGCAATTCCTCGTCTTCGTATGTTTTCCTGTATTTGTTAAGGTCATTACCCTATCCGTAGAGTAATATTTAGTAAATGTTTAATAACCGTTGCGACTAGTGAAGTTAGGCATTTTATGTCTTGTGGTTATACGGTTATAAGTGTCTACATTATGCTTTGGATTTAAGCTTTGTCAACTAGCTTACTTGGTATCTTATCTTAAGCATATTAGTGATATAATCTTGTTTTGTTATATTTTTAGAACTCAAGTGACTATTTATTTACTGGTAAAGTTAACAAGAGAACTCGGTTGGTTGGTTGGTTTATTAGAAATCTTGGCGTCGACTACTAAGGTCATTTTGCGCCTTTTACACAAGTTATATCTGTACGCAGCCCGGGACAAACACAAACATCCATGCCCACGGCGGGATTCGAACCCACGACCAGGCGGACTCGAGTACTAGAAAGCCTACGCCCTAACCCTCTCGGCCACCTGGCCGGCAGAGAACTCGGAACTTTATGCAATTGTGTACGTGCGTGGTTAAAGTTGTTACGTCATTGAAGTTGTCTCGAGTGTAAGCTTTAATTCCCTGTTGCTTGGAAATTTAAAAATAACGACTTTGCCCTGACTTTGGACTTTATTCCGTTTAAGACTATCTAAATTATTACGTGCTAAATCTATACTCACGCAGTTAGCACTTTTTACGTGTGTGGCTTGTAGGCTGCGTGTTTATTTAGCTGGATTGTATGAATTTACTTATATGTACAGGTGCTAACTATTTTGGTTGTATATGTAAATATTTTTGAAGTCTATGCGTTTATCGTATATCTTGGCATTTTTGTATTTGGTTAATTAATAGATACAAAAGTAGGGTTTGCTTTATTTTTATGATTTGGTGGCCGACCCAATCAAAGTGCTGTTTTCAGATTAAGTCTACCTATGTGGCTGTTGTTTAACTGTTTAGACTCTTAGCTATTAAGCTGTACAGTAGCTACCAAAAAAATTTGCAGAGTTTAAAAGTGAAGTATAAAAAATAAATTGAAAAAAACAATAATTTTTAGAATTCAAATTAATGTTTCTGATGTGTTTAGAAGACGACGGCTAGTTTAGTTTTATGACAATAGATGGCAATGGTTATCCTGGTAATTTCCTCTCTTTTCGCCATCTTTATTGTCACTTTTTTCCATTGACATCTAATATCTAATCAGTAGTATTAGATATCAATGCTTTTTTTCATTGTATGGGTCAGCTGTATAATCTCGGAAGCCTCGTCTTTATTCTCCTTTATTGTGATGTCAGAGATTATGTCACATAAGCAGTAAATATGATGAGAAATGACATCATAAAAGTTCCAAGGCGATCGTCACGTGATGACATATTAGATTACATCTTAAAATGAAAAATTATAAGATTTATTTTCATTTATTTTATATACTTCACTTTTATTTTCTTTATTTCGGTTAAAAGGATAGTTATTATAGAAACAAAACAAAGAATTATTTCAAATAAACTTATTCCCATGATTCAACGGTGCGTTGTCAATAAAAGCCGGAATTCACTTTGGCAAGTGGGTAATTCCAAAATCTTGCGCACCTGGCGGCGCAAAAATTAAACACGCTCCATTTGTCACGATGCGGTAAGTGCAAATTTTTTTGGTAGCTACTGTACATTTCTATTACTGTTTCAGATTAAGCCATATCTATGTGACTGGTGTATTACATTTTAGTTGTTTAACCAGTAAGCTATTGCTAATCAATTTTAGCATTTAAGTTTTTGGTATTGCTTTCTAGCTGAAGAGTATTTGTTTAGATTATAGTCTAGATTCAGCTTATGTATTTGCATTTGTATTTATGTGGCTAATCCTTTAAGCTTGAAAGGAGTTTAAGGCTTAAATACTATTTATTTTTACATAGAGGTGTGTTAAGGTTAATTGCATTGTTTGAATTAATTATTGCCTTGTGTTTTGTTTTATAAATGGCATAGTTTGCCTTTGACAGAAGGAGTTTACATTTTTCCTAATTATTTACCATTACTTTTGTTTATCTTGTCAATAAACATTACCTTTATTTCATTTAATCAGTGCACTGTTGCATGTCAATTTAATATTCCACTGCGCTACTCTACTTTTAGCTTTATTCACATGTGACATACATGAGCATAAGGTCGCCTATAAGAAAACTATAAGAACGGCGTTCTTCCTGAGCAATTATGAATCAATCACTGAACGGACGAGGTCTACCTACTCTCTCTATGCTTATAGCCAACTCAAACTAAAAGAGCTATATGGAGCTTATAACGACCCATTCCCTCCAGCAAACTTCGTGTGGGCTTGGTTAACCAGTGGTCATCAGGTGAGACAACCAAACAGTTATAAAATCATAATACTTTGTATATTATCGGCATTACTTCAAAACCACTTCTTATACAATGCTATTAGCACATGGAACTTCATGCCACAAAACGTCAGAAAATCAATTCTCTGTACTGTCTTTTTTAATAATGTTTAATGTTTCGTTGCAGTACATTGTATCGGAAATTAGTGATCCCGACCGGTTTCGTCTTTCTTTCCCGGCCTTTTTCTTACCCTTGAAAAAGCTGGAAAAGAAAGGCGAAACAGACCGGGATCACTAAATTTTGATATAATGTACTGCAAGGCAACATTAAACATTATTACGAAATCAATTATCAGCTGCCCAACCAGAAAGTGCGAAAACCACAAAATGCATCACATAAGTTGATCTTGGGCTATCTTTTCACTCTACAATTCCAGACTACATGAATTATCCCATTTAAGTGTAAACTGACAATTCCTATTCTGTGTTTTTGCGTATACGTTATCTCTTCTCTTTGTAAAGCGAAATGGATAGGCTTTCTCTAATAATGTTTTATTTCGTAAATTAATGTCCGGTAGGTCCGCCTTTCGCAGCAACAACAGTCTCCAATCTTCTGGAAAGGCTTTCCACTAGGTTTTGTCACGTAGGCTTTGAATTTCTCGATTCAACGTTTCCCAACCGATGGTTTGGAGGAGATCTTCCTATGCCATGGTCTCCACATTCTCCGGACATGACACTCTTAGAGTTTTTCCTGTTATGTTAAGGATAAAGTGTTTGCTACGCCGGTCCTCGAAAGGTGCACACGTTGAAATGTACTAAGAATGTGAAAAAAAAACTTTTTGAGATGAAGATCATAATACAAAAAACCGTAGATATCTATCTATATATTTTTTAATTTTTTTTATCAGGGAAAGATTTTGTGCTAACCCTGTATGAACAAAAAGTAACTTTATTTAGACACTGACTCATCAATAATTTCGCAGCCCTAGAGCTTGAAATTTGGCATAAAGGTAATGTTTTGGGATAAAAAGAAAAGAAACATTAAAAAAAAATCCGAAAAATTCTCCTTCACTAAGAATATGTGAAAGAAATTTTATTTGCGATTGGTAAACTGAATATTAATTTGAAAGTAAAGTTTAAAAAAAAAATCTTTGAGTTTTCGAAAATCCTCCAAAAGTAATCGCGGCATTTAGTCCTATTTCAAAGGTCTTAAGGATAATATAATCCAGAAAAGTGGAAGAGACGTCAGGAAACCCATTAATCGGAAGCTGAATTTCACAATGGATGATTATTTCGGATGTTCATTTTGAAAAATTCCAGTTGAAACGTGACAGATCTGAGAATTTATTGAATGAGATTGTCATCAACGACAGCATCAAAATCGAAAATGTGATAAAGTTGAAACGAAGTCAATAAGAATTTCAGTTCTTAATCATTAGTCAGCGTAGAAATATTCTATTAAGAAAAGCCACTCTAACTTCCTTCGAAAATGCTTTAAAATAAATTGTAGAATTTTTTCTTTATAATTACTTCAAGTGCCAAAATTACGCCAAAAGAGAAACGAAATCGCTGGCGACAACTACTATGATATGAAGGGGTTGTACAAACTTACTGAAAAACTTCGAGAAATAAGGAAAACTTTATTAACACTCAAGAGGGGGGGGGGGGAAGGGCAACGACCCTGGAAATTTCTATCTGTGGGGCATCTAATGAAATAATCTACGGTACAGAATCAGCGAATTGGCTATGGGCATTACCAAACCTCTACCAAGCATTTCACGCTAATGGTGCAGTATCACATGCTGTACAGTCTGAACTGGCGTGGGAGTGGAATCATGCAAGTTCTGGATGGTGGTTAATTCATTGTGGCTGGAAAGTAACTCGGTATTGAAAAAGGCGTAATCCACAGTCTTCTGGACGAACTTGCGTGGGACATTGGTCATAACGTCTGAACTCTGTACTTCCAATTCTTTCAGTGTGCGAAATTTCATCCGATGTACCTCATCTGTAAGCCCATAAAAAGAAGTCACAGGGTGTCGGGTCTGGACTTCTTGCAGCCCATTCATAAGGCCCGCATCTTTCCAGCCCACGTCCTGGAAACTTCTCGTCCACTCACGCACGCACGACATTTGCAAAGTAAGGTGGTGCACCGTCTTGCATGAAAATAATCTCGTTGATGTGTTCCCATCCAAATACCGTGGACCAAACGTAATCCTCAAACATCTGGCGGTAGCGTTCCGCGTTCATTATGTCACGCAAAATAAATGGTCTGATGACATTTGTGGCTTCATTCCACACCACACGTTCACTTCTGGACAAGACTGCATCTTCTCTACCGTCATAACGGGATCCTGTGCCGCCCAATAATGGCAATTGTGTCGATTGACAAAATCTCCTACACGGAATACGGCCTCGTCACTCCAGAGAATGTTGTGAAAATCTTCGTGCCAACCCAACATCGATACTCCATTCTGCGATCACAATCTTCTGGTAACAGCTGCTGCACGTAATGGGATTTCCATGTTTGGTAATTTAATTCTTTATGCAACACTTGCCAAACCGTGTATGTTGTGAGTCCACTTTCACTATCTCCCTAACGTGTTCATTTCGACGGGCTACGATGGAACATTTCCCAAACAATCGCCACATTATCCTCAGACCGAGACTAGTTCTTCCTGCATCCTTTTCCGAACCTGTGATCATTAGCTTCCTGTGACAATTCTTTATTGTCTATGGACGAATTGTGGCATTCCTTTCCTTCACAGTACGCCACCATCTCTGAACAAGAACAACGGTATTCCACACTTTCATCTATCTTATGAGGATCCATAACTTCCTGAGGATGGCATGACGTTATTGGTCCTGTACTTGTTTACTGGCAGCGTACCAACAACTTTACTATTTAGTTTGGTTTACATTTGCGCACTGAGGTTGGCGTTATGAAAGTTGGCGTTAGAGGAGACCATATGATATACCGTCAATAACTTTAAAAATGTTTATTCCCGGAAGATGAGAAGACAAACTCCAAATAGAACTATATATCTACAGTGGCGCTAACATATTAATAAGTGGTCCAGTCGCCATCGTTGTTAATAATGGCTTCTCAGCTCCGGGGCATGCTTTCCACTAAAGAGAGGGCACCTAGCGTACTATTTGCAAGATGGTGGGGAGTATTGCATATAAGAAATAAAGAAAGGCGTCGAACAGGACACTCGAGGTTCCTGGCTCGTATCCAGGTCGCAGAAATTTTTCTTTCATTTTTTCAAAGAATATTGCATAATCGAGACCGGCTTTAATTTATGCCCCCGGCCTCAAATCGAGCTTTTAGGGTATACCTTGAATTGAGACAACCCACTTAATTCTAAAGGAAATGTAATTAAATTTTTATAGACAAATAAATGCTGCTTCCTCTCTACAAAGCTCCTTTATGATTGTAAGAGCATTTGTACATTTTCAACTAGTTAATAAAATATTTGGTAGAAGTAAACATGTGATTACCTGCGATTCTATGAATAAGAATAATTCGACTTCGTGAAATAACTATAATCTCGTAAATTTTTATATTAAGTAAATATTCTTAATTCGTAATAGTCTTTTTCTGATGTCTCGAATGTGCTAGGCGATTCTGTTGGCTTTTGAAAATGACATTAATAATTTGCTCCTCACCAACTTAATGATGTTAGGCTAATTCAATTTTAAAATCAATAAATAGGAATTGCAGTTTTAACGAAATTTGCAATTGGCCATTAAATTTATACGAAAAGAATCTAAACCAAATTTAAAGAATATGTGCGTTCACACATCCTAGATAACGAGCAGCTTCAACCTTCAGAAAATATTTATTTAACTTGTGCGATTGTGGTGCTCAAGAGATTCGTATGGTAAATAGCATTAAAACCTCTAAGGGGAAAAAATCACAAGGAATGCAATCAAATGAGGAAGAATAATCCTTATTTCTAATAAAAAATTAATTTCTAATTAAGTCAGTCTTTTTTAAATGAATTCATAAAAAATTAATGTTTGTAAAGGAATTAAGAAATCACTATTCTTATCAACGGAACCTGGGGAACAAGAATACATTAACATGTTCTTGGTGAAAAAAAGTAAATAACATTAAGCTGCTAATAACTTAGACTGGAATGAATCTAAAAGGTTTCTTTTATCAAGAGGATCATGTATCACGTACAACTTTTGAAAAATCGATTAATTGAACTTTGCATGGTACAGGCACGGGGAACAAGAATGCACCAAGTAATTTTTTGCAAAACGAATCTTTGATCATTTGTGTTGACGTTCCAGGTTTGATATATACATGGGTGCTGAAAAGATTGATGCAAATAATGGGGAAGAATTTAGAGCAAACACAATGAAGAAAACGGCAGATTTAATTGAATTTTTTTAATTACGAGGAAAAAAATTCGTTTTTTAAAAATTTATAGAAATTGAATACCAAATGAAAATTGTTAAAAAAAAAACATAATATCCATGCTGTCCAATATTACTAGAATTAAAATAAAAGCATAACAAAAGTCCTGGTTAAACAATAAGGTAGATTGTTTAATTACCGACGCGTTTCGATATTACCTCACTTTCACGGGTATACGGCGACAATCGACAATCGAACAGTTCAGGTGGGACGTAAGCAGTGCTTACACGATTCTCACCCTTCCGGAATAAATTCCACATGAAATACACTGAAATAGGCAAGAAGCCTGACTAACCCAAAGAGGTCTTCCACAAGATATACGGCTCGACAATCGACAATCGAACAGTGAAGTGAAAAGAAAGACGCGAGTGGTTCAGGAGTCAAGCTCACTTTGCACGCTCGTCCAAAGAGTAAACCAGAGGAGGTACACTGAACTGGGAGAGAAGCATGATGAACCTCTTTAATCCTCCAGAGAAGAAGTCCCTAGAAGGGACGAGAGTCAGATTGTAGATTGACGAATAGAGTTCCCAAAAATCAGCAGGATCTAAAAGATCCAATAGTTGGGGAAGACGGCCTTGTTAACGTCATCAAAGCAGACATCCAGGATATGGCGGGGTCTTCGAAACCTGAGGAGACCCTTAACAACGAGTGGATGGTCCAAAATACCAGAAACCAGGGTTTTTTCATGTTTCTCCATCTTAGGTAGCATATTCTGGTCAAAGGTGCCTATGTGGGTCATCCCCCAAATCGTCATAGACAGAGTGGTTGTTGGCAACTCTTCTGTCAAGTTAGGCAATGGATCGGAGAGCAACATTTTGGAAGGTCTGGAGATCCTTCCACCTAGATTTGCAAATAGAAGCCCAAGAAGGCATTCCATGAAGTAAAATAGCACGAATCACGACCTTGTATATCAAGAGTTTGTTATCCACACCAAGAGCGCTGTTTCGCCCCAGAAGTGCAATCAAACTGAACTTCGCTTTCTTTGCTTTGTTGAGCGCGTATTGGACTTGATCGTTCCAGTTTAGTTTGGAGTCGATCATGACACCAAGATATTTATAGCTTTTTACCCACTCAAGTTTCTTGCCAAATAAGAAGAGGGGCTTTGGAGGGTTTTTGCATTTGCGAGTGATAAACATGACCTTGCACTTTTTGACATTCAGCTTTAATCGCCACTTAGTGAACTAGCTCTCGCACTGATATAAAGCTTTTTGGAGTCAAGTGATGACATGTGCTGGGTTTCGTGCCCAGGTCATGATGGATTCGTCTTCAGCAAAAAAGTAAAGATTACACTTTGCAAAAGTCATGGATAAAGAAGTTGAATAAGGCTGGGGGTACACCAGAGTTAACATCGCAGGGTTCAGACAAGGAGTCCCCAAACTTAACACGAAAAGTCCTCTTTGACAGGAAGGAGCGAACCAGAGCAATTAGATCGTCAGGGAACCCGTAGGTAATCATTTTGTAAATGAGTCCATCATGCCAGACTTGGTCAAAGATATACGGCTACAAATTGATGAAATTTATAGTACATAGAATAAAATGTCCACCAATCAAATAAATTATTGACTGGTGGACATAAGCCGTACCGAATAGATAACTACTTATGACGTCACATCTTATCCCTGTGTCCATTCTGGAACCGCTTCTCAACGTTCAAAATATATCTTTCTTAAAAGTAAATTGATTATTTAATAAACATTTCCTGGTGGAATTTCCTTATCTCAAGAATTCATAAATAAATATTTTTTTCCGGCTTCTTGGCCCTCTAAATCGTCATAGTTTCATGAATCGGTAACATCCTGTGCCCATTTTTTATCAAATGTTCTGCAAAAGTCGACTTATTATCGTTATTGATCCACGATCGTCTATATTCTTTAAAACGCCCAAGAAAAAAAAAAGCGTCTCGTGGATCCTAAGTAGTACGAATCACAATCTGGGCACGTAAACTTATAAACTCAGCAAGCCTTGAAAGCATCATCAGTAACGTATTGTCTCCTGGTGTTGAGTCCGTAACTTCGGAAAACATTCGTAATCCTATTCATCGATGGGCCATTATAGTAAGAAGTCACGAAATCTTTATGTTATTTAGTCTCGTCTACCCTAGTGTGTCTTAGTGAGTGCTTCGTCTCGTTTAAAATCCTTTGTGTTACATAGTCACACAATGTTTTCCGAATCCCACATCTTATTATTTTTTCATAATATGGAAGACCTCTTGGGTTAGTCAGGCTTCTTGGCTACTTCTTGGTATTAATTTTGGAAATTATTCTAGAAGGGTGAGCCTCATGAAAGCACTGCTTCTGTTCCATCTATACAAATGTACAGTTCACTGTTCGATTGTCAATAAACTTTGTAAAAAAGCTCTTTAAGTAGGAACCAAACGAAGACTATGGCGACTGTTTGGTGGTCTGCAACCGGACTCATTCATCACAGCTTCCTGAATCAGGGTGAAACCATTACTGCCCGGTCATACGTTCAACAAATCGACGACATCCACCACAAATTTCATCAACAATCAACGAACAGCATTAACATCATGACAACTTGGTTGTCTTTAAGACACCTTGAGTCAGCATGGCTGGCCAGGTGTCTGCGATAGCCCAACTGGTAGAGGCGTCGGCCATGATAGCCGAGATTTGAACCGGAACAAATCGTCAATATATTGACAGCCTAAAGGAGAACGTGTTTTGACGTGTTTTCAATATATTAACTGTCCAAGGTTCCTCGCTATAGAGGCTGACTTAGTCAGCGAAATGTACACATGAGTTTTCATTAAACTGTGGTTGTGGATTTGCGTTTTTTTAATACTTTATTGATGTCAACCGATGTCCACAGTTTCTGGCCTCTCACGGGTATTTGATCAGTATTAGTCAATCGGAAAGGTCCCATCTTGTTTCACGACAACATTCGGCCGTATGTCCTAATGATCACCCGACAGAAGTTAAATGATCTTGGTCACGATATTCTTCTTCACCTGATCTTTCGCCAACTGACTGCCACTTTTTCAAGCATCTCGACAATTTCCTGCGTGGGAGATGCTTCAAAAATCATGACGACGCGAAAATTGCCTTGAACGAGTTCGTCGCCTCCAGAAGTCCAGAATTCTACGCCACCGGAATAAATATGCGTGTGTCTCGTTAGCAAAAGTGTGTTGACCCTGCTGGATGTTACTTCGATTAATAAATTGTTTTTTGAAACGAATTATTGCATTTTAAAGTAGTCACTACACATCGGCCATTAATTTTGCACCAACCTAATAATAAATAAATTGGTTAAGTAAATAAGGATGATAAATGAATCTAGAAAAATATTTCACATTCAAACAATGAAGAAATTGACGAATTCATAGAAACTGAATGTTTAGAAATGTCACAATTTACCATTCAAATTTTTACAAAAGGCTAAGAAGATTTCAGTATACTTCAGTAATATTAATTAGATTGTTAATTATCTGTTATTCATAATCGTCCCGCACATTTTCTCGTATTTGTTAAAAAAAATAAATTTTATAGGGGTTAGTATTCTAGTTCCAAAAGATTTCATCCAATAGAGGACAATAACAGATTTTTGGACTCCGTAATTTTCAGGGATGATAGCAAGGTTCATGTCACCAGTAAAAGTCAATATCCACAACTGCAGGATTTGGGGCAGCGAAAATCCACCTGTCTCCCTACAACATGACAGCCTAAAGGTGAACGTGTTTTGCGCCCCGAGCAAAGAGAAGTGGAGATGATCGTTTTACCGCTATCGAGTGTCACGTATTTATTTCATGTAATAAAATAAGAAATGTGGTGACGTACGTACTCCAACATGTTTCAACAGCTCCTCATTCCGCAATTACAGCACGATGACGCATTCAATTGGAGCTAGACAGCGCATCCACTCGTTACGTGCATTTTCATTCCAATGTCATCCATCTCCGACTATGCTGCAAACAATCATGCTATTTATATGTGACTAATACTACTTCTAATTTATTAAAGAAAGTGTTGTCCTATTCTTTGATTTAGAACCACACAATCCCGTAATATTATTTTAATCGTCAAATACCAAACAAGTAAGAAAATGCTGTTTTATATGTAGTATTTGTTTGCACTTTCACTTTTTATTAGAGTTTCATTTAGTCTTTTCTGTCATCAGAATTCTGGCTTCTGTCTACTTGCGTGGTATTGCATAACTGTTGCCGTGCGGTCTGTCACGCCGCGCAATAATCAGGATTCATGGAATCACCCTCTTCCTCGCGCGCGGTTGTGTTAGGCTCTTCGTAGCTTCAAGTTTAGTAGTGTCCACGCCATGGCAAGTGGTGTTTGTATCGGAGGAGGAAAATTCAGTTAATACGATCGATTTGAAATTCAGGAGCGGCCTATCAGCCTGCATGTCAATTTACACATAACTTTTTTTTATTGTAATACTTTTTATAGTGTCGTGTGCTTCTTTCCGGGGAATAAATTAATGATGACTAGTTCATAAAAGAATTAGCGCGCAAACTAGTGTTCGTTCATATGCAAAAAAGGGGTTATGATATAAATTCATTTTGAATTGTTTGTTTAGCCATAAAAGGTAATTATAGAATTCTAAACTTTGAAAGTTTAAATTATTTCCATATGCCGGTAAATAAATCTATTCACAATAGCACGAAAAGCCAAAAGCTGTGTGAAAGATTTAATCAATCTTTCAAAAAAAATCTCAATTTTGTCCCATGCTATCTTTATTGCCTGTTTTAGGTCGTCCACAGAATCAAATTGTCGTACATTTTGGTAAATTATTCTGGAAAGAATACCCCACAAGTTCTCCATGGCGTTGAAGTCCGGAGATCACGGTGGTCAGTCCATAACGTGGATTCCATTATCCAAAGTCCATTTTCAAGCAGATGTTGCTTTATGGTCATTTGTGTGACGTCCGTTATATTTAAATTTTAATATAACACGTCACGTGTTATTACCTCGATTCTTTTATTGCCTTCGTGTCTGGTAAAAAATTATTTCTAATTGTTAATAGCTTAGATTTGTTGTTTCGTTTAGGCAGATTTTCTTGGCGATAACAATGTCATGATTTGTCGTGGGCATTGCTGTGAAATGTGTTAAAAAACGGTGATTTTTTCGTTATATAGCTGTTACTTTGGCGAGGAGAGAATTTGCCAACGAGTTTTTCCTGTATGTTCCATGCCTTTGCCACTGTGGAAGGCTATGTGCGTGGAAGTTGATTGAACTCCTAAGTCTTGTATGTTGATAGTTGCAAGAATGACCTGAGTTGTTTTTTCTTCGTATTGTACGAACGCTTGACCGTTACTATTGCCAGAGAAACGAGTGAAAAAATGGATATAAAGTTGAGTTGAGAATGCTAGTTTAATTTCAGAGGAGAACTTGTGACCTAAGCGGTAAGTTATCCTTTTACTAGCTTTGTTAAGGAATCCCGTTAGTTGATCAAGGTCTTGTTTCCTTACAAGGCATTCATGCCTTTGCATCTGTTAAGGCATATGCTATGATTGGCAATTTTGTCAAGTGAGAATCTGCTTAAACGAACAACTTTTAAACTGCTTAATGATGCTCCGTATGAAACTTTTATGTGTGTTATAAGAATAAAATTGGAATAGAAAAATTCAAACTGTAGATTAGTAATTTTTTTCTCATCCGAGCCCATGACAAGAGTGTCATGCAAGAAATTTTCCCGAACCAGGGGGCTCGTCACAAGTTCATTAGCTAAAAATGACAGAAAATGACAGAAATTTCTTTTTCTTCAAACCTTTTTTGAAATGCAGCATGCGTCATCTTTCCTGAAACGAATGCAACTGGGGCCTTTCCTCCTCCTCCAGAACCTGTCCTTACCATGTTGCAGTTTAGAAAACAGTCGTTCTTTTTTCTTTAAGTAGTGCCAATAATGACTCCATCCATCTGGCCCATCAAGGTTAAACTTCTTTTCATTAGTCCATATTACCCTGTTGAATTCATTCTTCCACGAGATATGGCACTTAGCCCATTTCACTCCTTCTCCGAATGATGATGTTTTAGAGGAGGAGTGGTTTCGCGTTTGCAGCTTTTAATGTAGCCACGTCCTGTTATTGCTCGATGAACTGTTGATTTGGAAACATTTATGGTGGGCTGTGAAGCTATTTGCCTTAAACTTATTGTGGAATTGCTCTTTGCCTTATAATCTGTCTTTATTTTATTATCTGGGCTGTAGCTTTCTTCACTTATATAAATATATTTTTTATTACGTGGTTCTATCATTCTGGGACAAGCAATCTGTCACTTTCAATACAGTATTGTGAATATAACAAGAAGTTTAAACGATAAAATAATGTCCTAGAAGTTTGTACAATGAATTCTGAGATACCCTATATACAAGGTGTTTCTTAATTGGTGTCCCGTCTTTAGGTTCAAATAACGGCTCAAGGCGAACAGGTAGGGGCAAAATGAATATTGATTATTTGGTTTTGATGTCCACTAATTCCGAATAAGAACATTTCGCGTCCCTGGGGGTGAAGGGGTAAATTTTTAAAATTTTAATTTTGTAAGGGTAGGGGTTAGACCCCATGTGTTATTTAGAAAATTGTAGAGCATCATGTAAAATGTGGGTTTAGCAAAAAAGCTGGTGAAAAAATCTCATGCCCTGCCCCCTTTATCGAGTGGGTAAAGTGAAAGGTATGGCTAGTCCATGTGGACAAAAACCATACTTATTAGAAAACAGTAGGGCCTACATTTGGAAAATTAATGAGAATGAATGAGTCGTTACCCTGAAAGGCCAATAAACTCATTTTCAAATGTACTGTTTTCTAATAAGTAATAAAGTTCTAATAAGTTTCTAATGAGTTTTTTCCGTTTTTGTCTACATTAGCTAGCCATCCATACCTTTCACTTTACCCACTCGATAAAGGGCAGGGGATGAGATTTTTTCACCGGGTTTTTTTGCTAAACCCACATTTTTCATGATGCTATACAACTTTCTAAATAACACATGGGGTCTAACCCCTACCCCTACAAAATTAAAATTTTCAAAGTTTACCCCTTCACCCCCAGGGACGCGAAATGTTTTTATTCTGAATTAGGGGACATTAACACCAAATAATCAATATTCATTTTTTCCCAATCTGTTCCCCTTGAGTCGTTATTTGGACCTAAAGACGGGACACCAATTATGAAACTAATTGTTAATATTTTGTTATATTATAGGATATTACAAACTGTTATTGTAATAAATTGAATGTTTTTTTCAGTATATGAAAATACACAAGAACTTTTTAATGATCTGATATCATAGTTTCCTGTACAGGCCTAAACCTTGTACTGGAGATTTGCAATAAATTTCAATTCGATTTTTTTCATAAGAGAGGTCTCATGGCCGCACATCAACACTTAGTTTACAACAACAGTTTATTAAGAAAGGGGCAACCACTAACATCCATGCCCTCAGCGGGATTCGAACCCACGACTTACTGGTCTTGAGAGCGACAAGACCTGCGCCTTAGCTATCTTGGCCACCGAGCCGGACTGAAACCACAGTCTGATAACGTAAAAGTCTTCATTGCCCAACTGTGCATGTTAGATGCAAAATAATGTAAATGAGTTACGGATGATAGTGAGTAAAAATACTTGTAGCATTTTAATTGAAATACTCTGAATCTGTCTATGGCACTGTCCCTAGAGCACAATGAATCTGAATTTGTTAAGCCATTCTTAGAAAACAAGAGATTTGAAAGACCAGAAGCGTTGGAGTCATGACAGTTCACAATGAATGGGTTAGATATAGTCTGATAGATTCGAAACTTTAGATAATATATGATAGCTACCACGGACCGTAAAGGTAATTAACAGACACTTCTTCAATATTTTCATCTTTATCACTGCGAAACAGCTAGGTTATTAGAGAAGGTGTAAGAGCACTATATTTTTAAGCCTCCCATTGATGGTGGGAAAAGAACAGATTTTCATATATTCTTGAACAATCTTAATATAAATTCATATTTTTATGAGATGCTAAAAATCTATTATTAAATTTTCCTTGTCCCTACGTTGAATAGTAATTGGTCTTGAATTGATCGTAACATTGAATCTCATTAACAGAAGGGCAGCCTGTATATAAATTTCTCGTAAATATATCGACCAAATCCAAGTTTCATTAAAATCGGACGAAACTTAAGGCCCTTTTACTGGTCTTAAAAATCAATTAACCTGCATCGAAATGTAAGCGAGGAGCAATTAGTGACGAATGTTATTGTTGAAAAGCAATAACCCTTAGAAGCCATCACCTTCGCCAAACACTATTCGAAATGTCAGAGGAAAAAGGCCATTAAGAATTAATGACTCCTCCGTGGTGTAAAATTAATTTGGTACTCTTTATTTAAGTGAACTCGAAATTAGTCTGAGGAATAATTATAAAATGCAAGGAGACAAATAAGATGGTATTAAAAAATGTGAAGACATTCCCAATAGGCCATTATCTGCAAGATGAGATAATATTATTACTCAGAAAAATTAAAGACTTCATTCTCACAATATATTTGCGTTATATGAACACTTTTGCAAATTAATATATTATATTTGACTTGTGTCACCGTCTAATGCAAGGAATGGCAATTAAATACTCGGACTAATACAAATACTAAAAAACGGGACACCCAAATGAAAATTCTGTTTAATATGATTCAAAGTAATTTCCATAGGACACAATACACTTTTGAGCGGGTTTGTACAAGTTTATAATACAGCTTCTAAAGTTCTCTGAAGGATTCCTCTTGATTTCCGACGTCACTTTTTTCTCAATGTCGGAAACATCATGAAATCTGGTGCCTTTCATAGCGTTTCTCATCTGGGGGAACAGGAAAAAGTCTGGAGGGTCCAAATCCGGAGAACAAGGAAGATGGTTGAGCTCTGTAATGCTATGTTTGGCCACTTCACATTCATGGCGGTATGAGGCCGGTAATTATCGTGAAGAAGAACCCAACTTGTTGCAGACCAATTCGTCCGCAATCATACAAATTGTGATACGGCGTTCAGCAATGACGACTTTCCTGACTTTCTCGATGGTGTGTGTCATTCGGAAACTAGTCTTCCAGGGCGCGGGTCATCCGAAAGGTTATCACGGCCATCAAGAAAGCGACCTAACCACTTGAATGTACTCGTTGGAAATAGGGTATCGATCCCATAGGCAGTTTTCAACATTTGTGTGTCTTTAGGCAAAATTTTATGTATTCCATATTTTTTCTCAATGATACTTGTTCACCTGTATCGCTATAATGCGTGTCTGAACACGAATCTTTTACGCTACTAAAAAGAAAAATCTATGGAGCTGCAGTGCGATAGGTGACTCATACAAACCATGTCTTTTTGTTTGCATTTTACATAGCGACTTCTGTCCGGGTATTTAATTACCATATCTTAGTCTTTATCTTCAGTAGGATTAAGTCTTTGATGAAGTAGGTAGCTGTCAGCATAACGTACATAATGTTCCATTTTTGAGTGTTCTCTTCTTTCTATTATGTTGCGATTTTTTTTATTCTGTTTATAAGTGAATGAGGAACAAGTTTGTAATTATACATTGATCCCTATCTGTTACAGTTCATGAGATAAATTTTGCTTATGTCCTAATTTATAGGATCAGCTCATCAGAATTATACGACTTTCTACTTGCAGGAATTAACACATTTTTAAATTTTACGATAGTTTTCAAGTAATTAGAGGGATGATCCTGTATTGTCCAGGATGGCCAGAGAGCGTGAATTTCCATCTGTATAACTACTTGGAAGTTGTGACCTACTCCAAAGCGCAGATAAGGTGCGACCAGAAATTACTAAGCCACTTGCATTATTGTAAAAAACAAAATAATGGTGATGCAACAAAACATAAAAATTTAATCACAACGTCATGATTACAATATAAATGCACTGAATGAATAATAATGGTTAAAACGTTAACAGAAAAAATTAAAAATAACAAAACCAAATACGCCTAACTAAAAATGATAGAGCCAGATTTTTTAATATTCAATAAATTCATCATTCTTTCTCAATAACTTTTTCATACACGATTTGGCATTAAATTTACAAGAGATTTTAAAAATAGTTTAGATCGATATTATCCCTCCTTTTTATGATTTGGGCCCTCAATTCTGCAATTGATGTAAATTGCTGTCCATTTGCGTGTACAGTCCTTGCTGAGCAACCCCAAACATTTTCTTAGTTGAGACGGAAGTCCAATTCATTACTTGTACCCCATTAGAGAGGAACTACTCAAAAGTCGACTTTGCGTTGTGATTTGGGAATTGTCTTGTTGTTACTCAAATACAGCTCCTCCGATTGTCTCCGCAACTGGCAGTATATGAACTTCTAACATCTGGTGAAGCTGAATAGCATTCATTCTGCCTGAAATAAATGCCAAATTGGGCTGCCCCTGCTAACTAAAGGCTCCCTAAACTATCTCACTGCATCCTCGTTACTGGCGTTTAGAGTAGAGTTCCTCATCAATTTCTAGATCATGACAACAGAAATTCTATTCATCTGGACCGTTCAGATAATTTTTGTCTCATCGTTCGTAATCAACTATTGCCATTGTGCGGTCCGAAACACCATATTTCGTGCCAAAGTATCTTAGTTGTTTGTGCCTGGGAAGGAGCGCTGATTGACCTCGTCTTTTTTATACAGAAATCTTTCTGCTTCATGAATAGCATTGGCGACTGTTGTTCTTCCAACAGGGATATCTCCACCCCGTGCCACAGCTCGAGTTTACATTTTATCTCTTGACACTCGTTTTATAATTGCCCCTTCGTCATGAACACTTGATTTGAGGGTCCTCCGGCAGATTTTTTTCACCCCATATTAATCTTTTACTTTGAGGTAATTGTCAATTGCGGTATGTGAACGTCCTAAAGGCTTTAGATATTGATATTCCTGACATCACTTTCATGCAGAGTAGCTTTCTGGCCCTTTTCAAATTCACTTAAAATTTGTCTTCTTGGCATTGTTTAGATTTACTTAATTAATCAAATCAGACTATTAATTTAGATACCGTTTTAGTAGCCATTTGTGTTACTAGTTAATGCCAGACTAGATGACATATTCCAGAATGCCATTGCCTATGTCCATTCTCCTAGCAATGTCTAAATATTGATATGAGGAGCATAAAAAAGGTTAAATATCCTCCCTGGCCGGCGCAATCACCACTCAACATTGCTGTGCCGACTCTAGTCTGTTTTGGAAAACAGAGGAGCTGCTATTCCCTCCTGCAGCGCTTAATGAATTTGACGCATTATCCACCATCCGGGTCCTGTAAGCTTTATTTTCCCCTGTTGAATTCAGGGTTTATGCATGCCAACGGTTATGCCCCACGACGACATTAATATAGGTTTTCCTTATTTCATGAGGTGTTTTCACAATTTTATGCTGATTTACATGTTATTCCTTCAGGGTAGAGCACTATTCAAGCAGGTCGTACAACTATAGCTTCACCGGAAGGAAACCATAAAATGTTTTATTAACTTTAATTAAGGAGGACATCTGGGCTAGCTTTTTTATAGAAGAGAGGAGAAACTCTTGTTTTCTTTGCAGTATTAATATCTTTGGCCAGCAAATATCCGATATAATTACAAAAGATAAGTGACAGTAAGTTAGGTGCTTGCGTTCTTCGTATTGATCAGCGGCTATCGATTTTTTGGTCGACGACGATATCAACTTTTATTAAAAACTCGCTGCTTTGTGTTCATGCATTTACACGGTTTTTTATGCATTCGAAATTGCTTTTTCGCCTTTTTTTTACTGTTGCAATATTGGTTACTTAAGAGATATAAAAGAACATTATTCATACACTACTTATATATTTTGTCGAGAGTATTTATGAATTTACGTAAAAATGTTCGAGTCCCACTATTTAGTGTAATGGTGTAACAGTTTATTTATAGCAATTAATAAATTTGATATTTAAAGCAGTCATTCAATTGGTGGATTTCAGAATATTTTGAAGGAGTTCCGATTATAAATGTCGCTTAATACACACGCCCAATGAAAAATTCTAACCTATGTCACGACCCCCAGTAATATTAATTTATTTGCGTGATGGTGTTAAGATTAAAAGAATTTTAACAGGGGCGATTCATCACATTATAACTAACAAAAAACACAGAATGTCGTTTATTCGAAATGGTTTATACAGGGTGGTCCAAAAGTCAGGAAAAACTTTAAAATTCAATATTTCACACAGGAATACAGATAAAAAGATTCTGTTTGCGCAGAAACGATTGAAATGAAGTCGAATTTTTTTCCACGAAAAAAAAAAAATAATGGTAGATTTGTTCAGTTTTTGACAAACAGGTGGCGTTGTCAGGTTATAGACATCAGTTTATGCACATTTTCAGACCGTATAAAAAAAGCAGCACTCGTTGCGAACGCTATTTCGGAAGCAGATAGTGATAGTTGTTCTGAAAATGTGCATAATGTGCTGTAATCTGACAACGCCATCTGTTAGTCAAAAACCGAACAATTCTAGAATTTATTTTTTTTTCCTGGAAAAATAATCCGACTTCATTTCAATCGTCTCTGTGCATTCGTGTGCGAATTATTGAGTTTTGAAGTTATATTTTACTGTTAGATCACCCTGTACTTCTTCTCTAATACAGGGTAGACCAAATGTCAAGAAGGGATGGAAAATGTTAATAATTTGTGCAATTAAAAAGTATATTTGATTCAGATTCTGACAGCGGAAGGACGGGAGATTAACTATGGAAAAATTCACCACTGTACAACGAACCAAAATTGTGGAACTTTACTTTGAAAACCACAAGTCAATTGTTCTCATGCAACGAGCAGGACCGGACCATCGGAATCCAGGACCCGTCGTTTGATTAAACACTTCAGACAACATGATTCTGTAATCGACTTCATCTCGTCATCGCATCATCTCCAGAGACACTGAATTCAATTGGCCCTCTCGTTCGCCTGACTTCACTCAGCCGGTTTATTTTCTGTGGGGCTATCTGAAGGACAAATTGTATGTGAACAAACCACAAACAATACAGCAGCTCAAGAAAAATATTTGAGCAGAAATACAGGCACTCGGACCAGACATATTGACCCCTGTCATGAATAATGTGCTACGCAGGGCCCGTATCTGTGAGACTCGTAATGGCGGACACATAAATGAGATTGTATTCCACACATTGCAACAATGAAGTTTTTGTTTTTCTTAATAGTTGCAAATTTAAACGAAGTTTACAGGAATTTTGTAATGGGTTTTCTATTTGCACTTAGACGTTTTAAACAAATTTCTTAGCCAGACTTCTCTTATGAACTCACAAAGAATATCCAGGAGAGACGTTCAATTAACGGTGCAAAACGGCCAGAATAATCTTAAGTGTATTTATCCTTATATTGACGAATAAGTCATTGCCAGCCTTACACTTTTCTGCTTTCCCAAATCTGTTATAACATCTAGCTCCCTAGAGATGGAAGGAAACCTAAAAATAACCATTTACTAAACATACGGCAAAAATTCAAGGGGTGATTCTTTGGGTTATTTTAAGAATATTTTGTCCTTTGATGGTGTTCGGAATGCCGCTTTGTTTCGGTGATAAAGGTCTTTCGACAAAAACAACACTGATAACTTTTAACATTCTGATTTCTAAAATCCTCTGTTTTGCACTCATACCAGGTTAGTTTATAGGGTCATCTGAAGTTGTTAGTTTACACTACCCCAGTGGAATATATAGAAGATTTGAGAAATCGGATAATTGATGGGTGTAATGCAATAAACAATCCTGGTGCTTTTGAGAGTTCAGCAGTCAATGAAGAGAAAATTGATTCAGCTGCTGGTAGTTATTTTCCGCAGTTACCCAGTTACTGTAGATTAAGAAGCTTCACATATACAAAATGTGAAAATTAAATACCCGGACAGAGGTCGCTGCGTAAAATGTAAACATGACTTCAACATGCAAAGACACGATTGGTAGAGTCACCTATCACACTGCAGCTGCATAGATATGCTTTTATTAGTAGTAGCGTAAAAGATTCTTGTTCAGACACGCCTTATAGCGACGCTATGAAAGGTATCCGATTTCAAGACGTTTCGTAAATCAAGAGGATTTCGTCCGAGGACTTTACAAATTTGTACAAACGCGCTCAACAGTGTTTTGTGTCCGGTGGAGATTACTTTGAATAATATTAAATAGTATTTGTATCAATTCATATCTTGTAATATTAGATAAAAAAAAAAACCGCTTTTCTAGAAAAACCTATATCGCCCCGTATCTTCGAAACAATTCGGCATTCCTAAAAATCATCAAAGGACAAAAGATTATTAAAACAACCCAAAAAATCATCCCTTAAAATTTTTCCGTTGCTTAGTAAACACCCTGTATAAAAGCAGAATAAAAGGAAAAAAAAAGCCGATTCCTTACTTTGCAATGAGCTATGTAGGATTAAACATACTTTATTAACTCATAAAAAGAACGGTAAATGTCATTTACGCTGTTAGGAAACAACCCCAATCACACAAAGCAGCATTTAAAAATTATAATTCTGTAACTAGTGAAAAGCATAATTTTACTACTTGTGATTACTTTCACTGATAGTGATATTTCACAGGTAATCACTCCTATTCTCGAACCTTCAAAACTTTTATTGACGTAATGCCTGCTTGCTAAATTATATAAATGATAAATAAAGGAGTCATAAATTTTACAAGAATTATAGTATTTAATTTTCAATTATTTTCACTTCTTAGCGGGTGGACCGTGGCTAAATTCACAAGTAAATAAGTAATTTTTAAAGGGATTGAGGTAATCATAATAATAAAAATTTTCAAAAACCAAGTACGACACTATGTATTATAAGTATTAATATAATATACTAACAAGGGAACCCCCACACATCCTTTTTTTTGCGCGCAAGCACACCATGGAAGCGATAGCGTTACGCGGCAGTGAAGCGCTTCGAAGTGCGCAGAGTTCAACAAACATGGCGGAAAGAAGGGAAGCGAACTTGTTAGCGGCGATCGCCAAAGAATTGCAGTTAGAGCACTGTTATTAAGCATAAAACCTTAATTTTGCTGTACAATTATTCGTCTCGAAATAATTTATAAGATGAGGTAGGCATCCATGAATACTATTTTTTATTTAAAATTATAAAGCACCGCGATACATACCCCCTCACCAACGCAACGTAATACTCGACGTTGCACATGAAGCCAGACCCGTGTATGATTACCAAATTACTTAATAAAATGAAATAATAAATTAAGGAAATGGTTATTAATTACTATAGACATTTTGTACTGGAAGGCAATTAGCTAATTGTAATAATCTATTTTTAAAAACTAAGTTTGTTTAGAAACTTGAGAAGCCGTCTGCTGCTGTCTATTTCATCTGAAGTGCATTCGTGCTTATTGTTGTGAGTAGTAAAAGAAAGAAGTTCCGTTAAGCGCATTAATACATCGCTTTAACAATGGAGTCCTTGTATAACTATGTGTGCTCAAATATTTTCGTTTTCGTAGTTTATTTTGAAAGAAACAAAATTTCGCACTCTCTTATTTTGCAAGCATCTATTGTAGCGGGAGAAGCTCTGGCAAGTGTTGCAAGAGTATGGAGTGGATGGACAATTACTGGTTGCTATCATGTCTCTGTACGAAAGCTCTGAGATGTGTGTCCGGATAAATGGCATTAAGTCAAGACCGTTCACCGTGGGTGTTGGACTCCGCCAAGGGTGCGTACTGTCGCCCATCTTGTTCATTATCTTTATGGACTGGATAGACAGGGGCAGCCGAGGCGATGAGCGTGTTTGTGTGGGCGACTGCCTGGTGGAGAGGTTGCTCTTTGCGGACGACCTTGTCCTGCTTGGGTCTTCTCGCACGAACCTTCAGCATGCACTAGACCGGTTTGCAGCCAAATGTGAAGAAGTTGGGATGAAGATCAGTGTGGCTAAAACCGAAGTTCTGGTTCTTTCAAGACAGCCTGCTCAGTGCGCTCTCCATGTTAGGGGAGCCTCATTGAGACAGGTGGAGAAATTCAAGTATCTCGGGATTGCATTCACGAGTGATGGACGGCAGGAGAAAGAATTGGATGCTCGGATCAGTGCAGCAAGCTGTGTCAGACGTGAACTGTGGCGATCCGTGGTAACGAAACGAGAGCTGGGTAACAAAGCCAAGCTCTTCGTTTTCAAATCTATCTTTGTCCCCATTCTCACCTATGGTCATGAGGCTTGGGTAATGACCGAAAGAGTGCGATCGCGGGTACAAGCGGCCGAAATGAGATTCCTGAGAGGTGTGGCAGGTGTTACCCTACTAGATAGAGTGTACAGCAGCACAATAAGGGAATCTTTAGGAGTTGAGCCGCTACTTCTCCGCATTGAGAGATCTCAGTTGCGCTGGTATGGCCACGTGATACGGATGCCGCAAACTAGTCTTCCTAGGCAGTTGTTATTTTCCAAGCCGGTGGGTAAGAGACCAAGGGGTCGGCCTAGAACCAGGTGGCTAGACTACATGGAGAATCTGGGTTCGAGTCGCTTGGATATTACCAGGGAGGACATGCGCCTGATGGCGGAAGATCGCGATCGCTGGAGATCCTCCATAGGGCTGCTGCCCCCGCGACCCTAACGGATAAGCGGGTTTGAAAAGTAAGTAAGTAAGTATCTATTGTAGCTTCAATTGAGTAACGTATTTCAATTTGGTGAAAATCTGTGACATACATGTTTGAGGGATTCCCTTATAAGTAATATACTATTTTATTTCACCAAGTCGTCATTCGGTAATATACATGTATATTCTTTAATAAACTCTTGGTTACTGAAAACAACCAGAGAATGCCTACATCAAGCACCAACTTTTCTAACTATTATTATTGAATCATCATTCCGTTTGTCACCTGCTTATCGCAGGAAGAAGCAAATCGTGACTTCACGTTCACAGGTAAAAATCATTGAAACAGTCATACCTGTGAACGTGGAATCACAACTTAACTTCAATACCACTATCAATATTTTACACACTTTATCTAATTTTGTAATTTTTATTTAGGTTACTACCATAAGTAGATAACCTGTGACGAGCTGAAGATACCGTCTTCTAACCCATCAACATTTCAGAAAGTTAAGACACCTTACTGTCTATTTAATTCCTAAACCAATAGTTTGATCTTAAGATACACTTATTCAGAATTTTCGAGCGACTTAAAATCAAAGATAAAACATTTAAATTAATCGATTCAGTTCATCTCTATTCAGAGGCACTCAGCACTTTAATTGGACTTCCTTAATTTAAACCACATTACAAAATCATACGGGAAAGAATAGCATTCCGTCCAAAACCTTTAATGAAAACATTTTAAGGAATTTTTTACGTGTTCATCGAAACAATTATCAAAACTTTTCGGATGAAAAGAAATAAAAGCATCAGTCTGTAAGTATTTGGCGATCATGGTGGCCATAATACGTAACTTTAAAGAGTGTGAGAAGTTGAAAAGCGTGTCGCCTGTTCTAGAAATAAAAAACATTTTAGTCGGAGAGAAACTATTTTTCTGCATGAGAAGCAGCTAAAGGAAATGTTATTGTCATCGCATTCTTTTCACATATAGAAATTCTGTAGATTTCTGAACAACTACATCTGAGGGTAGTTGTTTTCACATAAAATTTCTAGTTGCTTTTTTTTTAATAAACTTTTCATCCTGTCTGACAAAAAATGTAGCGTGTGCAGTACAATTTACGTCCTAACAATTTGAAAAAAAATATTTTTATCTTTCATAAGTTGGTTCCGTTAGTGCTTCTTTTCCTCATGTAATGATGTTTACATGTTAAAATAGAAACAAATAAGAAACAAATGTAATGAACGTAAAATTAAAAATTGTGCTAATCAAAGCACCTGGTGCTCCTCTCGTCTTGCTTAGATTTCTATAAGCCAGTGGAAAATTCATCTTCCCACGATCTCTCTCCTCATATTATACGCAATGGCAGCTGCTGCAAGTTCACAACCACCTAATACTGTTTTACGGTTACATATGCTTGAGACCATGTTCAGATAAAAAAGATTTTTTTTTTCATTTTTATTTTCTTCGTGATGCTTAATAAGGTATGGCTATCGAAAGGAATACTACTAGTATTACTTTTTTTTACCTTAGACATGGTCACCCTAATTTAGCTTGGCATCAATCACCTTTACGAGGTATTTGCTCCTCCCTAATGCACAGTTCACACAATCCTTGATTATTGCTTATTAAGCACGCCTCTTGCTGAAAGCCTGATATCATTTGGTGCTATAAAATTTCATTTTCTCTTCACACCAATGCTCTGAAGTCTTTTGCATTTGTATATTTTCCCATTCGTCATTAGATGACCATCGTTTAGGTCCATCAGTTAATGAATAAATGAAATGTTCATATGTAAAAAGTATTATTTCTTTCTTAATACATTTCATTATTAAGTACCGAAAGGTGCTTTGTGCTATCAGTGTGGGGAAACGTGTCTGTCTGTCTGTCTGTCTGTCCGTCCGTCTGTCTGTCTGTAACTCAAACTTTTTCGGGGCTATGAAAGATTTTCAAAATCTGTTTTCGTCAGTCGATGAATATGGTTCATGGCACGAACCATTTACAAATATTATCTAAGTCGGTTCATTGGCACGTGCACAAATGGTACCTCTATTTTCCTGCCTAGCAATTTACAATGGGAAGATATATTGAGTAATATATCAAACAAATCGTAATGACGAGATAGATGCGGTTATTCATTATTATTTTCGTCAGTCGATGAATATGGTACATGGCATGAATCAATCACAAATATTATATAAATCTGTTCAATTGCACGTGCACAAATGGTACCATTACGACCCCAGCTAGCAATTTTCAATGGAGAGATATATTAAGTAATATATCAAACAAATCGTAATGACGAGATAAAAGCGGATATAAATTACTATTTTCGCCAATAATAAATAAGGTTCCGGGAATGAACCATTTTGAAAATGGTTGAAATCGAAACAATGGCACGTGCTCTAATGGTACCTTTTTGACACCCTTAAAAATTTTCAATGATAAAATATGGCATGTAATATATCAAACGACTTGGAATGTTGTATCAAGAATGAATATAAAGTAAAATTAATGGTAGTTGAAATTGTTTTCAAGGAACCTGGTTTAGTGGAACCATTATGGCTATTGGAACTTTCAATGCTAAAATATAGCATGTAATATATCAAACGACTTGGAGCGAAGTGTCATGAA
Organism: Rhysida immarginata; assembly: GCA_023313115.1. Taxonomy (NCBI): domain Eukaryota; kingdom Metazoa; phylum Arthropoda; class Chilopoda; order Scolopendromorpha; family Scolopendridae; genus Rhysida; species Rhysida immarginata. The sequence continues at coordinate 688,108 of JAHWFO010114413.1, read as the reverse complement.
GGAATATAAAGTAAAATTAATGATAGTCCAAATTGTTTTCAAGGAACCTGGTTTAGTGGAACCATTATGGTTTATTGGAACTTTCAATTCTAAAATATGGCATGTAATATATCAAACGACTTGGAACGAGGTGTCATGAAGGAGTATAACGTAAAATTAATGATAGTCTAAATTGGTTGCAAGGAACCTGGTTTAGTTGAACCATTATGTTTCATTGGAACTTTCAATGCTAAAATATAGCATGTAATATATCAAACGACTTGGAACGAAGTGTCATGAAGGAATATAACGTAAAATTAATGATAGTCCAAATTGGTTTCAAGGAACCTGGTTTAATGGAACCATTATGGTTCATTGGAACATTCAATGCTAAAATATGGCAAGTATACGTTATATTCATTAATGACACCTCATTTCAAGTCGTTTGCTATATTACATGCTATATTTTAGCATTGAAAGTTCCAATGAACCATAATGGTTCCACTAAACCAGGTTCCTTGACACCAATTTCGAATATTCATTAATTTTACGCTATATTCATTCATCTCAACTCATTCGAAGTCGTTTGATATATTACATGCCATATTTTAGCACTGACAATTTTTGAGGGTGTCATAAGGGTACTATTAGAGCACGTGTCATTGTTTCGATTTCAACCATTTTCAAAATGGTTCATTCCCGGAACCATATTTATTAATTGGCGAAAATAGTAATTTATATCCGCTTCTATCTCGTCATTATGATTTGTTTGATATATTACTTAATATATCTCACCATTGAAAATTGCTAGGTGGGGTCGTGAAGGTACCATTTGTGCACGTGCTATTGAACAGATTTAGATAATATTTGTGATTGATTCGTGCCATGTACCATATTCATCGACTGACGAAAATAATAATTTATAACCGCATCTATCTCGTCATTACCATTTGTTTGTTTTATATCTTACTCAATACAGAGGGTTGATTCAGATAAAATGAGACGACTTTGCAGTTCTGTTACGATGGTGTAATACCATGGTGCCACCATTGGTTGTGTTCGATGTGAGAACCACGTTGTTGGACTATCGCCCGGCACCGTAATTTCCACTGAAGTAGGCTGAGTTTGAGGGACTCCATGAGAAGTTCGTTCCACACCTGCTGACACACTTTCCATAGCCCATCAACGGTTCTTGGTCGGCGACTTCCGAGCCGTCCTTTCAGGAGACCAAAACCACAGGAATCCATCGGTGATGCGTCAGGAGATTTTACAGGCACATGAGAGAAGGGAATAACTCGTATGCCCATCTCCAGTTCCATCTTCCTGTACTAAGCCACAGATGACTTGGTAGTGTGGCTTGATGCCTTGTCCATGTGGATCTATACTTTTGATTGCTCACCAGGGTACAGACGTGGGATATCCTGCCGATATATGTGGTCCATTACATTACTCTGGAAGTAAGCTGCATTAATTTTACAGTTCTCACCGGATTTCAGACCGGATTTCTCGCACCACCTGAGCTGGGCGTGTTGGCTGGGGCTTGTGTCTGGTCTGCTTCTCTGCTCGTCCACGTTCATTAGATTGTCGCAATTTGTTCTTTTTGATTATTCGACCTACAGTAGCTTTGGATACCACAATACCATTTCGTTTGCATAATTCCACAATGCACGAAAGACTGAAGTTAGCGTCGGAAAGGCCAAACATATACCCTTCCCAATAAGCTGTGATTTTGGAAGCCATGTTTCAGCACGAAATGTCCAAAATAACAGCAACAAGTGTATTAAAAGCTAATCCCCATAAATAATGGACGAGTCATGAAAATCACATTCCGTCAAGGTCATGAAAATCATTACCGCGGCGTATAAATTCGTCTCATTTTATATGAATCAACCCTCCGTATATCTTCCTATTGAAAATTGCTAGGTGGGAAAATAGAGGTACCATTTGTGTACGTGCCAATGAACCGATTTATTTAATATTTGTAACTGGTTCGTGCCATGAACTATATTCATCGACTGACGAAAACAGATTTTGAAAATCTTTCATAGCCTCGGAGGAGTTAGAGTTACAGACAGACGGACAGACAGACAGACACGTTTCCCCACACTGATAGCATAAAACACCTTTCTGTACTTAATAATGATAGAAGTAATTGGTGCCAAGGAATCTGGTTTAGGGAACCATTATGGTTCATTGGAACTTTCAATGCTAAAATATTGTACATAATATGTCAAACAAATTGGAATGATGTGTCATGAATGAATATAACGTAAAATTAATGATACTCGAGATAGGTTTCAATGAACCAAGTTTAGTGAAATCATATGATTCCTTGTAATTTTCGATGCAAAAATATGCTATATAATATGTCAAACAAATATAACTGAAAGAGAGCGAAGAATGTAATTCTACTTTTGAAGTGGAGAGGCAGATGGTATTGCCTCCACGGAGTTAAGATCTAAAAAGATCTTACAGGTGGCATTATGCTACACCCAACGTAAAAACACCTCTAACCAGGCAACATGAACTTGGACCACAGCTTTCGCTGGTCGGAAACTAACTCCCGACACCTATCCGCTTTGGCCATCTGGGTAGGCACAAATCCAACAGAAAATAAATCCTCTCTCCCCCACGAGAGCGAAGAATGTAATTCTACATATACATCCAGTATGAGTCGTTAAAAATAATACAGAATATCAAGAACGAACTGATTCAGTCCACTTCTACTCAGAGGCACTCAGCACTTTAATTGGTCTTCCCTTAATTTAAACCATGTGAAAAAATCATACGGGGAAGAATAGTACTCCATCCTAAATATTTAGTGAAAAACGAATTTTTATTGATTTTTTAAGAATTTATGTGGAGATTGAAACAATTATCAGCAGTTGTAAGATGTAAAAAATAAAAGTACCCTATTTAGCTGTATTTAGCGGTTTGAAAAGCACGCCGCCTGTTGTAGAACTAGAAAACATTTTGGTGGGAGAGAAGCAAGCAACAACAAAAAAATAAAAAAATTAGTTAAGGCATAAGGGTTTTAGCATCAAAATGTTATGAGCAGTAGCGGCACAAATTTTCAATTTGGGGCCTCTGGGGCTCTGCTGGGGCCTACATTACTTTTTTGCATATTTGCAATACTTTTTAGTGCACACTATGAATATATAAAATTTCAGGTTCCTAGGCCTTTCCGTTCAAATGTTATAGCTTCAATTATATTTGGTGCCTCGAGGCCCCTGGCGGGTCCTAAAGGCTTATATCAGCTTCCTTCTATATTGGCTATATTTTTTAGTCCCACATTAAAAATATACAAAATTTCAGGTTTGTAAACCATTCCGTTCAAAGATATAACTTGATTTGTATTTGAGGCCTCGGGGTCTTCTGGCGGGGCCCCAGTGGCCTACATCACATATCTTGCATATTTGCTATATTTTTTTAGTACTACACTATAAATATACAAATTTTCAAGTATTTTAGCTTCAAGTGTATTTGGGGCGTGGGGACCTCGGGGGGGCATCCTGACATCCCTATACTCGTCATGTTCATGTGGTCTCACCCTGCAGGATGCATGTGACAGTATGCATATTAAAGACACGACTCATCAGGTGGTACAGCAGTGACAACACCAGTCAACATTCCAAAAGTCCGAAAATTATCCGACTTTGAGAGGAATGATTGCGGGGGTCACATTAGTGGGAATTCACTTCGCGAAACGTTCAAATTGTTTAAAAAAATATGACGGATTCGGAAGAAGGATAACAAAAATGGACGAGTAGGCTTATGTCACCACACCCTCTAAGAAGAAACTCGAATGTTGCGAATGTCATTTCATTAACAAAATAGAATTATTTATGTGAGATCAAATTTTGATTTCTATTTTTCTCCACTTTTAAAGAAGTAAATTTTAAATATCTCGGCCAAAAAAAAGAAAGTTGTATTTTTGGAGGGAAATTTCAATATTTTGCTTCTTTAGGCTTACTACTCTTGAGTGCAGTTTGCTTCGTAGAGAAGGGACATCGAATTTGTGGGATGCTCACGGTCGGTCGATCAATATTTAGAGCAATCATGGTTTTGAAACGAGTCCGTGTAATTTCAAGAATATTTCGATTCGATGACAAATAAACCCGCTCACATCGCAGAAATATGGACAAGCCTGCTGCAATTAGGGAATTGTGGGATGAATGGGTAACTGTGTAATCAGTTGCTGTCGATGAACAATTACTGCCGCTTAGAGTAGATGTCTTCTTCTGCAATATATTCGAAGTAAGCTAGCGAAGATATCTTCAATGCATATGCTTACAACATGGAAGTAAACATCCGTAGATCATCTCAAAAAAACCTGGAAAGAATCAAGGTTCCGGAGTGGCATTGGGCCTATCATAGTGGTGTTAGGTCTAAACGGACACAATATACTTTGAAAAATATTTTTCACCTACAATTTATACAAAATATTACTCAGATGAAATCCAAAAATATGCTTATCAGTCATTAAGAAAAAAATCACCTGAATTGCCGCTATAACTACAGGGTGATTCTTACAAATCCGAACATTGTTATACATTAGATGCCAAAAGATGTATAAGTAGGCAGAGCGGTGTCAGTGCTGTCAATTCAACTATTAGCAGTCGTCTGGAACTATAGTTGTTACGTCATTATAGATACACGACGAGAGTTATCAGAACTTGAACGCGAAATGATTGTTGGAGCTAGAAGCATGGGACATTCCATTTCTGAATTAGTGCGAGCATTGAGCATTCTTCGATCCACAGTGTCAAGTGTGTACAGAGAGTACCTCATTTCAGGCTTTACTTCCCACCACGGTCAGCGCCATGGCCGAACAGGCTGCTAAATGCTCGTGACCAGCGACATCTAAACAGAATAGTCCTTCGAAACAGACACGTCACTACATCAATTAACAGCCACATTCAATGAGGGGCGTACAAGAAACGTGTCTATGAGATCACTGCAGCAAAATTTGGCACTGAAGGGATTTGGCAGCAGAAGGCCGACAAGAAGATCTTTACTCATAACACACCATCGGAGGCTGCGCCTTGCTTGGGCTCGTAAACATATTCATTAGACCTCAGATGACTAGAAACAAAGTTTGGTCCGATGAGTCACGATTCAATTGATGAACATTTATCGTTATGGTTCGAATGTGGCGCAGACCCTATGAGGCTATGGACCAATGTTGTCAGGAAGGCACTATGCAAGCCGGGTTTGGCTCATCTAATCAAATTAGACCTACCATTGACTAGGAATCGTTATATCCAGATTCTTGGTGATCATATGCAGCCCTTTATTGCCTTCATACGCTAACAATGATGGGATGTTCCAGGAAGACAATGCGCCATGTCAGTGGGCCAACATTACTCGCGATTGATTAGAAGAGCAACTACACCACCAGACTTGAACCCCCATAGAACATATTTGGGACCCAATCGTACACAAGAGCGGCAGCTGCAACACCCACTCAATGATAGGCGGCTATCAAGACTGCGTGGATGAACATCTCTTCAGAGGACTTCCGCTGACCGGTAGACTCCATTCCACGTAGAGTTGATGTACTTCACCGGGCAAAGGGAGGGGGGGGGGGTTCTACACGATTTTGAATAGGTATCCCATGACTTTTGGTACTTTAGAAGGAAATTATAAAATAATTATGATATGAATATTTATAATCCAGAACACGAAACATCACAAGAGGCACTGGAAATGACAGCATTCTGCTACTGCACTGCATATTTTTCGTAACGCGAATCTTTTAGATGTCTCTAGTAATGTTTTTCTATGGGGCTATTAGGTTTGTTACCATGCACCATTTCTTTTAGATATCCCCACAGAAAGAATTTGATCTCCGCCGTTGACTCATTTGATGTGCGGCATGTCGCTCCATATTGCTGAAAGTTGTCTTGTGTCAGTCGATCTTCAAGCTGTTCAACAATTTCCGTAAAAATTCCGATACATTGATTGACGTTTTGTTCCTTGACCCACTCTCGATAAACCCTTGAAACTGTGGTACGTGATAAGTTCAGAAGAGTCTCCGTTTCTGAAATGCTCATTCCAGTCCGCTTGCACTTACCACCATGCCACGCTGGAAGTCAGTCAGATCACTAGTTTTCCCTATTTTTGCTATGGTTTCACGCTTAACTGATAGTAGTAAACTTGCTTCAGGATATTTGCACCGTGATTCGTGATCATGTGACATTCAAATCAAGAAGTCACTCAATTTACTTATTTTGTTAGCTGTACCTAATAAAGTGCCATCTCAGTGTTCTTTGTTATTCATTTATGGACGGTCCCTATGTCATTTTACGCCACTTCACATGACTAATATCTTAATCTTGAGACAAATCAGTTGTTTTAGATGGTCCTCTACCGGCTGGTGACAATTTTAGTAACCGGAGCATGGTTACGGTCAAGGCATTGTCCCCTTCCTATAATTTACTATCCTACTACTAATATTTCCTGCTGGTAATGTGAAATACATCAATGCTTAGATTAGAAAAATAATTGAAATATGTCGATGGATGCAGTAATTTCAAGGATAAAAAAAATTATCTTCCCCTTTAGCCTGGCATATTTTTTAAGCAACAATTCGATCGCGCATTCCAGAAATGATACCGAGTTACAACCCTTTCTTATAAAAATAAGCTTAAATTTTCATTTACATAGTCAAGAAAAACGCCCATTTACATAAAGCACTTAAACTTAATAACAACCAATATCATACATACTTTAGCTAATTTTGTAATTCTCATTGGGCTATCTCCACAGGTAGATACCCCTGACGGGATGAAGTACTTTCTTCAAGCCCGCCGGCATTTCAAAAACTCAAAACAACTTACTGCATTTCAGCAACAGAAGAAGAGCTTTCACTGAAAGGTTTTTAACTTTCAGTCATTGAGAACGAACATCTAACAAAACATTACACAGCAATGGGATGTTCAGATTAATCAATTAGATTAAATGCGCCTCTTCAGCCCATCCCTATTCAGATGCAAATACCGTTTTAATTGGTTTTACCTTAACTTAAACTACATTACAAAATCATACGGGAAAATATAGTAATTCATCCTAAACCTTTAGTGGAAACGTATTTTATGGAAATGGTTAAGAATGTAAGTGAACATCGAAATAATTATTAGAAGTTGTAGGATGTAAAAAAAATAAAGATATCATATGCTTAAAGTAATTAGCGGCCGTTGGTGGCAATAATACGTAACTTTGGTTTGAATAGCCTAATTTAGAGTCATTGTTAAGCTTAGATTCATTGTTAGAGTGATGGTTAATTATTGAGCAGTAACTGCAAGAAAAATGTTTCCGTTATTTTTATTCAACTGTTATTTTTTGTGAATTCTTATGTCTGAATTTCTCCAATGATAAGTTTTCTTATTTCTCCATACAAGAAATTAATCCTCCTGAGGAGAGTACGGGAAAGTAGCAAAGCCCTGAGTTCGTCTTTTTTTTGTCCTTTTGCTTGCACTTTTTAACCCGCACTTTTTTATTTTAAAAAAATGGATATTCTCGAATGACATATAGCACACGGTATGTTGTCATTTGAAAATGAATATGGTTCTCAAGACTACGTGATTGCTATTCCCACTGGGACAATTGGCCCCAAACTCCATCGAAATTTAGATCATGCATAGAGGAATCCCAATTTTACCCCTTTACATATCTGCATGCCATATAAACCAGAAGGTCTCCTCTAACTCCCACCCCGTAATGTAACTCCGACCCCAATGGGCCAATCAAAACCAAAATAAACAGGAAATTAATTCCCCCGAAGAGGGTATATAGGAAAGTAGCGGAAGCCGGATGTAGTTTATTTAACATTATTTGTTGGTTTTAAAATCTCTCAACATTGCCGTGAATTCATCTATTTTTATCTGCACTTTTTTACCATCCCCCCAATTTTTTTAATCGAACATTTGATTTTCTGAAAAAGGTAATATTTAGAAAATGAAAAGAAGCTCTATCTTCTTTCATTTCTCATCATTTCCGAAAGAATGATATATCACATGCTATATGTTGCTATTGTTCTAAAGTCCAATTGATTGCCACCCCCAGAACTCCAAACTCACTGAAACAATTTGGCCTAACCTTCATAGTAATGTACATCTTGCTTAGAGGAATCTGCATATCGAATTTCACTCCTTTACACAAATATATACACGTAGACCTTTTGGTCACCTCTAACTCCCAGTGGGCCAATCAAAACCAAACTACACAGTGAAATTGCACATGCCCATAGTAAGCTACATTCCTAATTTCAACCTTCTACGTTAAAAAATGTAGAAAATATGAACGGGAAAGAAAGACAGGTAGACAGATATAATAAAAACAATAAGTAACTCTTCTGCTATTTAATAATATCTATTCTTGTATACCTAACGTAACGTAACGTAACGTAACGTAACGTAACCTAACCTAACCTAACCGTACCTAACCTAAACTGAGGAATTCTGCACAGATAATAACACACACTTCGTCGAATACGATGGTATGAAGACTATTATGAAGACGCCCAACGTTGGAGACTTTTCCTAGATGAATTCTGTACAGGTGTTAGCTTTCGATCTGTTAGCAGAATTCCTTCAGAAAAAGTCTCCAACCTTTGGATCTACAAGAAGTCCTCATAATTTTTTTTATATCCGAGTGGCCAAATTTACTTTCTTCTATACATTCTTATTATATGGAAAATACCATATCTTTATTTTGTAGGAAAAGTTTTTTTTATTACTAAAAGTTTAAAAGAATAATATTGATATTATAAAATATACGAGGGGAATCAGTGAGTAAGTTACAAATAGATATAGAAATGAAACAAATAACAGTACTGACTTGAAAACTACTTTTATTTCTCTACATAGTCTCCCTATACAATGAGGCACTTGTCCCAATGTTAGACAAGCCGCTCAAAACTACCAACATAAAATTCATTGGGCTGCTGTATGAACCAGGAGGTTAATTCCTTTTGTACAGCTTCATCGCCGGGAAAGTGATGCTCACAGTCTTCTGGGATCATTAGGTGCATATTGTTTACCACATTCTGGCAGCGAGAGTAAACTGCAAATGCCGACTCCTACTGTAACATCCTCATGAAACTTCGTAATGTCATTCGACGAAAGAGACCGGAACTCCATACGAAAGGCGTGTTGTTATTGCATGATAACGCGCATCTTCATATTGCAAGCAAGACAACTGAGATGCTGTGAAAGTTCAACCGGGAAGTTTTCGAGCATCCTCCATACAGCCTTTACCTTGCTCTAAGCGATTTCCATATGTTCGGCTCCAAGATGTACAAGGTTAATTCACCTCCCGCTTCAAACAGCATCTCAAAGAATTTTATGCTGCTAGTTTTGAGGGGCTTGTAAAACGATAGGACAAGTACTTCAATGTACAGGAAGATTATGCGGTGAAATAAAAGTTGCTTTCAAATCAGTATCCTTATTTGTTTCTATTTCTATATTCATTTGTTATTTATTTCCTGAATTCCCCTCGTAGTTTATAACTATTATTAATTACTTTTAATAATAGTTCTTTCTACTATTATTAAAACAGTAAAATGTTTTTTATCTAAAAATTATTAAAGTACAGAGCTCAGAAGAAAATCCGAAATGTGGTGTATTATAAAAAAAAAAAACAAAAAAAAAAAAACAAAAAAAAAAAAACAGAAACGTCAAGTCCATAAGGGTGGACATTACCTTATGTTCAGATAAATTACAAATATAAAAGTTCAAACAAATAAAAAATAAATAAACCTTAAAAGAATTACTTTGTCGTCGTGGATTTAAAGCAGCGGTCCTCCAGAAAATTTTGTTAGTCGTGCAGAAATTTGGATATTAGTCGTGAGATCCAAAAAGTTGCGACTGCTGATTTAGAAAACTTGCTCACATAAAATTAATATATCCCCCCCCCCCCCCGCCCCCTCAGGGTTATATGTGACTGGCGCGTCAATGCAATAAGAATTTTCCGAAAGGATTCATTGTGGTTGTTGGATACAGTTACACTAGATGTTTGATCATTAAAAAAGTGGGATATAAAGCAAAGATATATGCTACCTACTATCAGGAATATGTCTTGGAACACAGATATCGTAACGATATTCGACGGTTATATGGTCTACGTGCACAACATCCGGGACAAAGCATCCAGCCACACAGCTAAATCGACTTTCCAGTATTGTGCTCGAATATAACAGGAAACTAGTATTAAGGTTATCTCACTCTCAGACTTCCTATCAAGTTACCCGATGCCTCTCCCTTGAATTTTTGTGGAATCGCTCTCCTTAAAAGAGCACTTCATTAAAGACATCCGAGAAGACTTTCTGGAATATTTAAAGCCTGTCAAGCGGAGTGGAACAGAATCGATCTCGTTGTTCTCCATAGAAGCCTCTTACGGAGGAAACAACGAAGTCGAGCGACAGCGAGAAGAAAGGGCCATGACATAGCGCACAATAGGTAAAGGAGAAATAGGTTCCAGTCAAAGAGATACATATATACAAGAGGAGGAAACTCAGTGAATAATCAAGGGATTTGGGAATAAAAAGAAGAGTATCAGACGACGCTGTAGTTTAATAAGGCATTTTCCATAGAAATCGTTGCTGGTATTTGTATTTTTTTAAGCATACTAACGTTCATTGTTCTTAAATACAGCGCATTGCTATATTTTTGTCTATTTTTATTTTTTAATAAAACAAAAATTAATGTATTTAATTTTAAATAGAATTATCAGGTCCAGGGGAAAGTTTTTCGTTTTTTCACCCTTACTTTTTGAATGGTTACAACCCTCTCGTGGGATGATTTGAATAATGCAAATTTTTTATACTTTAAAGAGAAATGATTAGTTTTTTATTTTGAAAGAACGTCTGAAATGGCACCTACATCACCAGTAATTCGAGCCTGCCTGTTGTATGAATTTAAACTTGGCCATAAAGCAGCGGAGGCTGCTCGTAACATTTGTATAGTCCTCATCAGATAAGTTAAACCTCGACTAGGATTATTCTTGAAGCTAAAATGGGAGGCAAGAGGATGAAACTTCCCTGCACTACATCAGATTTTTTTCATCCTCTTGTCTCCCATTTTAGCTTCAAAGAATAATCCTAGACCTTCAAGGTCGAGGTTTAACTTATCTGATGAGGACTATACAGCAATCGGTGGTGATTCTGTCACCGACCGGACGGCACAGAATTGGTTCAAAAACTTCAGAACTGGTGATGAGCGTCTTGAAGATTCTCTTGAGTGTTTGGTGGACAACAGCTGGTATAGTCCTTTATGAGCTCCAACCACTAGGATAAACTATCACAGCAGACGTGTATATTGGTCAGCTTCAACGTACAGATGAAGAAATCAAGCAAAAACAACCAGCTCTTGCGAACCGTAACGATGTTGTTTTTCTTCATGACAACGCACGTCCGCATAAGGCAAAGCTCACACATCAGGCAATAAACAAACTTGCCTGGAAAGTGTTATCTTATACACCGTACTCTCCAGAAATCTCTCCAACAGATTATCACGTTTTCCGATCTCTCGATAACCATTTGAGAAACAAGTGCTTCAAAACAGAAGAGCTAAATATGAACTGGGTGTGTTTTTCAACTGTAAAACTCGTGATTTTTATAAAAAAGGAATTTATGATTGGGAGGAGGTTGTTGATAATGACGGAGATTATTTCGATGAATAAAAAATAAATTTATGCATTAATCTGAGCGCCAATTGTAATATTTGCAAAAACGAAAAAAACTTTACGCTGAACTTGATAGATAGATTCTATTTCACAACAACAATAATATCTTCAAAATAATGATTTTTATTGTTATTTTGCTAATTTTTTTTGTTATCAAATTCCATCATAAATATTTTCTTTTATTTAATCATTAATATTTATAGCTTTGGCATTGAAATGCCAAAATGTATAATGTAAAAAACATTAGGAAGCAATCTTCACGACGCCGCCATCTTAGTTTGACAGAAAAAGCTATCAGTTTCAGTATACCTACAGTAAATGTATTCTCATCACCTGGAGTAACCCTCTGTACGTATGTAAAAGCAAACATGTAGAAAAAAAGATGAAATTAAAAAATTTGATGTTTTTTTTTTTTTTTTTTTTTTTTTTTTTTTTTTTGCAATGAGCCACCTAGCATTAAACACACTTTAGCCTATTCACTCTTAATAAGTAGGTTTAAATTGTCATTTACGTTGTCAAGAAAACCAGAGACAAATGAAAGAAAGAGACTGGCAGCGGCCTCCTCTCTAGTGGTGCCTTCGCGCCGCCATATTGGGATTGGCAAGCGCCCGAGGCAATCCATGTGAATCAATCGGTTTGGTTTGGTTTGTTTGGTATCAACGTCCTTTTCAACTTCTATGGTCATTTCAGGACAGGGTTATAGTGGCGGCAAATTTTGCCTCGTAAGAATTCTTTAACGTGCAGCCGGCAAACGACTACACGGGACCAACATCTTTATTTCCCTTCCGAAGGAAGTGCGTAATCTCAGGATTTTCTCCCTAGAAAAATCCTCATCGTCCTCGGGCATCAGAGGCGATCACGCAACCACTGTGCTAGCGAGGCCGATATGAAACAATCGCGAACAATTGCTTATTAAAATATGTGGATTAATAAGTTGATTATTTTATTGAACTAAGAATTATTTGTTCCTTTTCTTTTAATTTAAAATTTTAAAATATTTGTCATTTAAAAATTCGTTAGGCATTGAATCAGCTATTTGGAGTCATTAAAAGTATACGTTATCGTTAGTTAATGCAATAAAGTTTTCAAAAAAATCAGAAAACAGGTTATGCTTACTAATACTTCCAGAAATCATCTACAAAAACAGCTGAAATTACATTGAGAATATATGCCGCCTTAGGTTTTTGCCAATCGTAACATGGCGAATGCAGCACTTCCGCTGGCACCAGTAGCGCTCAGCGAAATGAATAGGGGCACTGCCAGTCTTTCTTTCATTCGTCTCTGAAGAAAACCCCCAATCATACAAAGGAACATTGGAAAATAATATCTCTATAAAGTTTTTATATATTATATCTAATTCTTAAATTTACATTAGAATTACATCCATAGGCTGATAACCCGTGACAGACTAAAGATACTTTCTTCTGGTCTGCCAATAGTTCAAAGAGTTAAGACAAGTTACAATCTATCCAGCCACAAAAAGTCGCAAAAGATAAAACTAAGGATATATGCAGCTGTAGCATCTTTTCCTCATTTTAAATATAGAATATTAAGATAAATCGGTTCAGTCCATCTCTATTCAGAGGCATTCAGCACCTTAATTGGTCTTCCATTAATTTAAACCACGTTACGGGTAAGAAAAGTACTTCACCCTAAATATTTAGTGAAAAACTAATTTTTATTGATTTTTTTTAAAGAATTTATGTGCAGATCGAAACGATTATCAGCAGTTGTAGGATGTAAAATATAAAAGCATGAGGCTGTATTTAGCGGTTTGAAAAGCGCGCCGCCTGTTGTAGAAGTAGAAAACATTTTGGTAGGAGATAGACTAGTTTTTCTGCATGAGAAGCAGCTAAAGGAAGTGTCATTGTTTTCGCATTCTTTTCACATAGATTTCTGTAGATTTCTGAAGAACTATATCTGAAGGTTGTATTCTATAGCTGATATCCCCGGTGTTACTCGGGCTCTTTTTTGATAAAATTTTGCAATATCTGTATGAGAATATACAGTAAAAAAATCAACCCATTAAAATAGCTTAGAATTAATATAGTAAATATTCATATTGAAAACCTGAAAAGAATTCTTTTAAGAAATGCTTCCAATGGATGACCCTCTCCAGCTGTGGCCCTCTAGCAGTTCTACCTGGCTTCGTTCGTGTTGGAATTTTGTGTATAGCTGTGTGAGTTTTACGTATTGCCGGAGAAAAAATGTGTAGAACAATTACGTGGTTTCGAAAGTGGAGGAACTTGAATAAAAATGAAACAATAGTTGATCTGATGTTTGTTTAGCCCTTGTTGTGATTGTAGTTCTTCTGTTTCGTTCACGACATACTTGAGTTTAGGAGATCCTGTAGAAATATATAGGCTTTGTTTCACCACAGTCGGCCGAAGAGAACAGAATATATGATAATTTGAAATTTTAATAGAAAAACGTCCTTATTAAAAAAAAATAGTATACTTTCATTATTACAAATGATCTTAATCTAAACTTGCTAATAACCGATACAGAATAAGAAATCATAAAAATTTAACATTTAAAAAATCATTTGATCATCTAAAATTCAACAATTTCATAATTCCACGCGAATGAGTCACGGGCACAGCTACGCTCAATTTACTTATTTTGTTAAGTGTACCTAATAAAGTACCAGCCCAGTGTTTTTTGTTATCATTATCGACTGTATCTTATTATTCATTTATGTGAGCACTGCTTTATTTATGGACGGTCCCTATATCATTTTATGCCCCTTTACATGACTAATACCTTAAAACAATATTGAGACAATTCAATTGTTTTTACAATGATGCTCTACCGTTATCCGACCCGACGGATCCCAGAAACGATATCGAGTTACAGCCCTTTCTTATAAAATGGGCCAATCAAAATCAAACTAAATAATGAAGTATGACATGCCAACATTCCGAATTTCAACCTTCTACGTCAAACATGCAGAAAATATGAGCGGGACAAACGGACAGATAGACATACACTGCAAAACCAATAAGTAACTCTTCCGCTATTTAATAATATCTTCTCTTGTATACCTAACTTAATCTAACCAAACCTAACCTAACCTAAACTGAGGAATTTTTCACAGATGATTGCACATTCCTAGTCGAATATGATGGTTAGATGACTATTATGCATATGCCCAACGTTGGAGACTATTCCTAGAAGACTTCTGTACAAGTATTAAGCTTTCGGTCTGTGCAGAATTTCTCCAGAAAAAGCCTCCAATGTTTGGATCTACAAGAAGTCCTCTTAAGTGTTTTATATCCGAGTGGCCAAATTTAATTTTTTCTATACATTCTTATTATATGGAAAAGAATATGGAATTATTTTGTACGAAAATTTTTTATATTACTAATAGTCTAAAAATAATAATATTGACATTATAAAATATATGAGGGTAAGTCAGTAGGTAAGTTACAAATAGGTATAGAAATGAAAAGAATAACCATACTGACATGAAAACTAGTTTTATTTCTCCACATAATCTCTCTGTAGAATGAAGCACTTGTCCCATCGTTACACAAGCCCCTCAAGGGGGAAACTCAGTAAGTTACAAATGGATATAAAACTAAAACAAATAAGAATACTGATTCTGAAAGTTATATTTATTTCAGCGAATAATCTTCCTGTACAATAATGTACTTGTCTTATCGTTTTACAAGCCTGGGTCCATCACTCGTGGCGCTGGTGGCGCCCCCTGTAAGTTATAACCTTGAAACTTGAATCAACTGAATAAATACCAGAGCTGAATATACTGTCCAAATTTCATTCATCTAGCACCAGTCCTTTGTGGTGTTGGGATTACCAACCACAGACCAAGCGCGCTCCAGTAAGGAATGGCGGCACTCGACATCACCAAAGCCGAAAAAGTTCTACAGCCAGCCATCCACAGGAAAGGTGATGCTGACCTTGTTCTGGGACCACAAGGATCCCATAGTGAAACATTACATGGATGAGGACAAGACGGTGACCAGTGCCACCTATAGTGCATTGTTGCGTGACATTCTGAAACCTGCTACACGCACTAAGCGCCGCGGACTCCTCTCAACAGGCGTTTTCAAAAGAGACAGACGGACAGATAGACATACATAATTGCAAAATCAATGGTAACTCTTTCGCTACTTAATAATATCTAATCTTGTATACTTAACCTAACCAGACCTGACTTAACCTAAACTTAGGAATTTTTCACAGATGATTGCACACTCCTAGTCGAATATGATGGTTAGATGACTATTATGCCGATGCCCAACGTTGGAGACTCTTCCTAGGTGAATTCTGTACAGGTGATAAGTTTTCGATCTGTGTAGAATTTATCTAGAAAAAGTCTCCAACGTTTGGATATACAAGAAGTCCTCGTAAGTTTTTTTATATCCGAGTGGCCAAATTTACT
Source organism: Rhysida immarginata (assembly GCA_023313115.1). Classification (NCBI taxonomy): domain Eukaryota; kingdom Metazoa; phylum Arthropoda; class Chilopoda; order Scolopendromorpha; family Scolopendridae; genus Rhysida; species Rhysida immarginata. The sequence goes on along the minus strand of JAHWFO010114413.1, from coordinate 672,039 downwards.
GTCATCTTACTTTAAAGTACATTCCATCTATACATTCTTATTATACAAATAATACCATATCATTATTTTGTAGGAAAAGTTTTTTATATTACTAATTGTTTAAAAGTAATGATATTGACGTTATAAAATATAAGTAAGTTACAAATAGATATAGAAATGAAAAGAATAACGGTACTGATCTAAAAAGTACTTTTATTTCTCCACATAATCTCCCTGTACAATGAGGCACAATATTTTGAGTTTAGTGGCCCGCAGGTTTCAAAATTTTGTGTTTAGTCGTCCGGGAGATCCAAAAGGTTGCCGACCGCTGATTTAAGGAACTTGCTTACATAAAATTATTAGATATTCCACCCCTCCACCCCCACCCAAGGTTATACAGCTTAATGTGCCCCCCAGAATTTTCCAAAAGGATTCATTGTGGTTGTTGGGTACAGCTAGAATTCATGTCTGACCAATAAAAAGGTGGGATGCTACCTACTATCAAGAATATGACAATGTCTTGGAACCACAGATACACATTGTCTTGGTACAGAGATATCGTAACGGTTATGTGATCCTAGAGCGAAAGACGTGCACATCCCCGGACAAAGCATCCAGCCACACGGCTAATTCGACTGTCCAGTAATGTGCTCGAACTTGGATTAAGGTTATCCCACTCTTAGACTGCCCTGTCAAGTCACCCGATGCCTCTCCCTTGAATTTTTGTGGATTCGGTTTCCTTAAAAGAGCTCTTCAAGTAAGACAACCGAGAAGACTTTCTGGTATATTGAAAGCCTGTGAAGAGGAGTGGAACAGAATCGATCTCGCTGTTCTCCATAGAAGCCTCTTACGGAGGAAACAGAGATGTCGAGCGACTGCGAGAAGAAAGGGCCATGACATAGCGCACAATAGGTGATGAAGAAATAGGTTCCAGTCATAGATATAGAAATATACAAGGGGAGGAAACTCAGTGAATAATCAAGGGACTTGAGATTCGCAAGAAGAATATCAGACGATGCTGTTGTTTAATATGGCATTTCCCATAAAAATCTTTGCTGGTATTTGATTTTTTTTTTAAGCATAATAACGTTCAGTGTTCTTAAATACAGCGCGCTGCTACACCTTTGTCTAGTTTTATTGTATATAGAATTAAATAGATTCTATTTCACAACAACAACAATATCTTCAAGAATATCTTTAATTAATCTATTCTTATTTTATTTTAATTTTAGTTATTTTTTTATTTCTTAAATTTATTTGTATCAAATTCCATCATAAATATTTTATTTACTCATTAATATTTATAGCTTTGGCATTAGGAAGTAATCGTCACGACGTCCCATCTTATTTTGAGAGAAAAAGCTATCAGTTTCACCCTCTGGTTTCAGTGTACTTACAATATGTTTATGCTCGTCACCATAACAACCCTTCGTACGTATGTAAAAGCATATGTGTAGAAAAAAGATGAATTTAGAAAAACCTAAGTCCTATATTTGAAACGTATAGGATGATTTAGTCAATTACATACGATTCTAATGGTTTATTACTCAGGAACTAATAAACATAGGAATGTCATATAGATCTTACAATACACACTACACGTTGGGATTACACATCTCATGAACAACAAGCTCGATGTGTGTTCTATTCATCTGTACATGACGAAGCCTGAGGGTGAAGTTTTGCAGCCCTGCGCCTCACATCTCATTGTCAACCAGTGCACAAGATTCGGTGATTGCCTGACGGCCTCTTCCATGATACGGGGGCATATGCTGAACACCTTCTCCTTAAAGAACCCCCACAGAAAGTCAGAACTGGTTAAGGTCAGAACTGGTCGGTGGCCAGCTAAATCCGTCGTTGAAGAGGTATGGGAAACGGTTGGAGATGACCTTTTTGTTGACTTGATGGGTCAATTGCTGCATAACATGCATTTTATAGGGAAACATCTGCAGATCTTTATGCAGTATTCTCCATATTATCGTGTAGGGTATGTAGTCTCCACAGATAGTCTGCGGACCGATTTTGTCGTTGGTGACTCGATTACGCTCGCACGAACTTGCTCTACATTCTGAGGTGTGCGAGCACGAAGCTTGCTCCCTCCTTTCTTCTGCCCTTCAACAAGTCCAGTGGATTGAAATTGCTTCACGAATGTTCTTATAGCGCTGCTGGACGGTGCTTTCTTTGTTTTAAACACTTTTTGAAACATTTGCTTCATTTTCGCAATCGATTTCAGCTCGAAAAGCCATTCTTACTATGACGTATACATACGCAGTGTAGGCGCCTGTTCAGTGAAATTCCAATTTGTAATGTGTATTGTGCCAGCTCGGTGGCCGAGAGGGTTAAGGCGCAGGTTTTTCTGCTCTTGAAACCAGCGAGTCGCGGTTTCGAATCCCGCGGAAAGCATGGATGTTTGTGTTTGTCCCTTTTCATTATCCTCCATTCATCATCATTTCATCTGCACCTGGTTCTTGGGGCCCTTGTGCAGTATCAGCCCCAATGTACAGGGTGTTGCAGATAACTATAGGGCAGTATAACGGGAAGCCTACCCGCTCGATTGCAGGGGCCGGATCGACATCAAATGATAATTTGGTAATTTTATTTTGTTAAACTTGTTTGTTTGGCAAAGGGCATGACCAATTGAGTCAAGGAGGGGTGCGCGCTGTACTACTAGAGGGTAAGGGTACACAAAAACTAAACACACTTATGAATGTCCTCCGCAGCTAGAGGGGACCAACAAACAAACTAAAAATTCAACAGAGGAGAATAGCAAAAAATAGCGTTTCACACTTTTATTATTATTATGTTTGGTCGTCACGGGCTAACACGGCCAAAGCTACGAGACGCAGCAGACCAGTTTGCTCTACTGCTGAGAAAGTGTCACCTGGGTGTTTTGTCACTTTTTTTAACGTTCACCCCCTCCCCCTCCCTCCCCGACTGTGAAAACTGCTGGCTGCTGCAGGCCACCTTCATCTCCCTCCATTCTGCCAATCGAAAGAGCCGGCCCCTGCAATCGAGCGGTAAGGCTTCCCGTTATACTGCCCTGTAGTTATTTGCAACACCCTGTATATATGATATAAGCCTTATCACAAGGCATATCATATCCACCCTCAAAAATTAGGAAGGCAACTCAACAACAACAATGTGTATTATAAGTCTACATGGTATTCCTATGTTTATTAGTTCCTGAGTTTATAATCCATTAGAATCGTACGTAATTGACTGAATCACGCTGTAGAACAAAACACATCTAAAAAAGTAGGGGGAAATTTCATTTACTTTGAAAGAAAACCCCCAAACACAGAAAAGATCTTTAGAAACTAATATCTCTTATCAACTTTTTACATACAATATCCAATTTATTAATTTTCATTTGAATTACCGTCAGAGGCGGGTAGAGATAATTTCTTCTAACCGACCAATAGTTCAAAAAAGTCAAGACAAGTTACCCAACCATAAAGAAGACGTTAAAACAACGAGTGAGAAAAGATACCATGATATTTCGCACATTTTATTTCTTAAATTCAAAAATAAGATCCAGTCCATTGCTATTCAGAGGCACTCAGCACTTTAATTGATCTTCCCTTTATTTAAATCATGTTACAAAATCATATTTAAAATATTCCTTCTCCATCTTAAATATTTAGTGAAAAAGGAATTTTATTGATTTTTTTAAGAATTTATGCGGAGATCGAAACAATTATCATCAGTTGTAGGATGTAAAAAATAAAAGCATCAGAATGTATTTAGCGGTTTGAAAAGCGCGCCGCCTATTGTAGAACTAGAAAACATTTTGGTGGGAGAGAGGCAAGCAACAAAAATAACTTAACCTAACCTAACCTAACCTAACCTAACCTTACGTTCACTATCAACACTCTACAAATAATGAATCACACAATTTTTTAATGACGGGAATCGTTCACATGTAGAAAACCGGTCAAAGATCATGTCTTACCTAGTACCAAAGCCCATAAAATAGATGCGGGCTTTGATCCTACCAAAATCTTTCACTAGGTGGCGAGATTCTTGGTTTTCCCTTAAGCTTCTTAGACTCTGATAGAGCCTGTTTCCTACTTCAATAGACAGGTGAACAATCAAACACTTTTTATCATGTAAACCTCATATTCTTATTGTATAGGGTGGTTATAAAATAAGTTCGCCTACTCAGAGCCCTCTAAAGCCCAATCTAATGAACCGATTGTGATGCAAATTGAAATGTAGGCTATTCAGACCACGTGGAAGAGAATTCCGGAAAAATTCTCACCACCAGGTGAAAATGTGGCGTTGTAGTTTTATTGATTTAAACAAGCAGGTAATATTTTTGTTTGATTACAGTATATGTTCAATATGTCCGCCCGCTGCGTCAATAACATGTTGGAAGCATAGCACAGCATGCTCAATTGTTGCATGGAGCGTTTCCCGGGAAATGTCTGAGACATGTCGTCTATTCCCTGGCTTTCAGCTCAGGCACAGTCCGCACGCTTTGCCGATAGACCCGTTCTTTCAAATATCCCCAGAGCCAAAAATCGCACGAGTTCAAATTCGGACAAGTGGAGGCCACGCATCTGGAAAACGTCTAGAGATCACACGATCATCTCCAAAGTTGGCATTGTCGACCCATATGAGGAAGTGCTCCATCTTTCATGAAGACAGTGATTTCCAAGCAAATCGTCGTTATCCCAAGGCAAGAATCACATGCTGTGCAAGAAGTTCACAATACCGTGCACGTGTCACAGAACCTCGTTGTGTCACTTCCTCAAAGAAAAAGGGTGAATCCACACAATACAGTCACGTATTCAGAATGCAATCGCTTTTCATGCACGACATGGAGGAGCGAGGAACCCCAAATGCGGCACTTGTGCGTGTTCACCCCTCCTTCTAGAGTGAAATGTGCTTCGTCTGACCATAGAATATTCCACGGCCACAGGTTATCAACAATCATCCTCGCCAGAAAGCGATAAGCAAAGTCAGCGCGTTGAAAGAGATCTTGAGATTTTAGCTGTTGTGCCAGATGAATCTTGTATGGGTACCAATGCAGAATGGACCGTAAGACCTTGCGTACCGTGGACCATGGGATGGACTATTAGTGTGCTGTTGCACGAGTACTTGTTGCAGAATGTTGAGAGGAGGAAGCTCTGTCCACCTCTGCAACAGCCACGTCCTCAACAACTTCGTCTGCTATCTTGTGCCGTCCTCTTCTTGGTGCGACAGCCAAATCGTCAGTAGACTCAAATTTCTTTATCATTTTTCGTAACCTAGTATCTGACATGGGCCCTCTTCGCAGTCCCTTTAGACGACGATATACTCGCAATGCAACTGGACTGCTGCTATTATTCTGGTAAAACAACTTTACCAAGAGTGCGCGTTCTTTCTTGCTTAAAACCATGATCTTTTGTGATAGCTTTTCACTAAATATAATGTAATGAACGGATGGCCATTTAATCCATCCATCTATCAATCCATTCCATTCTGTATATGTAGCCCTCCAGCAGATCAACCCGGCTTTGCTCGTGTTGAAATATTGTGTATAGCTAAGTGAGTTTTACGTTGTGAGCCCTAGTTGTGACTGTAGTTCTTCTGTTTCGCTCGCGACATACTTGAGTTTAGGAGATCCTGTAGCAATATATACCTTTGTTGCACCACAGTCGGCTCATGGGAACATAAGATATGATAATTTGAAATTTTAATGGAAAACGTCCTTATTAAAAAACAGCGTACTTTCATTATCACAAATGAACTTAATCTAAACTTGCTAATAACCGATACAGAATAAGAAATCATAAAAACTGACTTTTAAAAATATCATTTGTTCATCTAAAATTCAGCAATTTCATAATTTCACGCGAATGTAGTCGCGGGCACAGCTATTCTCAATTTATTTATTTTTTTAAGTATACCAAATAAAGTGCCAGCTCAGTGTTCTTTGTTATTATTATCGACGTGTATCTTATTATTCATTTAGGTGAGCATTGCATTATTTATGGATGGTTCCTATGTTATTTTACGCCCCTTCAATTTTGAGACAATTCAGTTATTTTAACTATGCTACTCTACCGTTATCCGACCCGACGGATTCCAGAAACGTTATCGAGTTAGAAGCCCTTCCTTATAAAAGTAAGCATAAATTTTCATTTACATTGTCAAGGCCCCCATTTATATAAAGCACTTGAACATTATAATTACCATTACCATACATATTTTAGCTAATTTTGTAATTCTTATTGGGATGAAAGTACATTCTTCAAACGCGCCAACATTTTAAAAACCCAAGACAACTTGCTGCAATTCAGCAGCAGAGAAGCTTTAACTGAATGATTTAACTTTCCTTCATTTACTGCCAACATTTAACAAAACATTACACAGCCAAAGGATGTTGAGATTAGTCAATTATATCAAATGCGTCTCTTCAGCCCATCCCTATTCAGAGGCACTCACCACTTTAAATGCTCTTCCCTTAATTTAAACGACATTACAAAATCATACGGGTAAGTATAGTATTTCATCGTAAACCTGTAGTGGAAACGTATTTTACGGTATCCGGTTAGAAAGAAACATGGAAACAATTATTAGAAGTTGTAAAATGTAAAAAAAATAAAAGTATCAGGCTCTAAGTAATTAGCGGCAAGAAAAATGTTTCCGTTAATTTTATTAAACTCTTATTTTTTTGTGAATTTCTATATCTGAATTTCTCCAATGACAGGTGTTCTTATTTCTACATACAAGAAATTAATCCTCATAACGGAAGCTCTGAGTTCGTCTATATTTTTACCCCATTTATTCGCACTTCTCAACCCGCACTTTTCTAATTTCAAAACATGGATTTTCTCGAACCTAGTATTTAAAAAATCAAAAGAAGAGCTCTATCATCTTACTTATCTCATCATTTCCAATCGAATGCCACCACGTTGCCATTTGAACATAAAAATGGTTCTCCAGACCACGTGACTGCTATTCCGCGTCATAGAAATTTAGATCTTTCACCCCTATACATAGCTGGATACCATATTAACCAGAAGGTCCATTCTACCTCTCACTACCGTAACTCTGACCCCAATGGGCCAATCAAAACCACACTAAACAAAAAATTAATACTCCCGAGGAGGGTATAGGAAAATAGCGGAAGTCCTCAATTCATCTACTTTTGTCAGCACTTTTTAACCCCTCCTAATTTTTTTAATTGAAAAATAGGTTTTCTCGAAGGTATTGTTTAGAAAATTAAATAGAGCTCTATCTTCTTTTGTCTATCATCATTTCCGAAAGAATGATATATCACATGCCATATGTTGCTCTAATTCTAAACGCCAAGTGAATACCACCCCCACAACTCTGACCTCACTGGAACAAATTGGTCCAAACTTCATAGTCATGTAGGTCTACGTGTATATATATCTATGTAAAGGAATCTGCATATCGAATTTTACTCCTTTACATACATATATACACGTAGACCTTTTGGTCCCCTCTAACTCTCACCCCCGAAACTTCGACCCCAGTGGGCCACTCAAAACCAAACTACAAAGTGAAGTTGCACGTGCCCATAGTAAGCTACATTCCGAATTTAAACCTCCTACGTCAAAAATATAGAAAATAAGAACGGGAGTGAAGGATAGATAGACAGACATTTTAAAACCAATAAGTGACTCTTCCGCTACTTAATAATATCTATTCTTGTATACGTAACCTAACCTAACGAAACATAAACAGAGGAATTCTTCACAAATGATAACACACTCCTAGTCGAATATGATGGTAAGATGACTATTATGGAGATGTCCAACGTTGGAGATTCTTCTTAGATGAATTCATTATAGGTTCCAGTCATAGAGATAGATATATACCAGAGGAGGAAACTCACTGAATAATCAAGGGACTTCGGAATCGCAAGATCAATAGCAGACGACGCTGTTATTTTATAAGACATTTCCCATAGTAATCTTTGCTGCGGTTTGTTTTTTAAGCATAATAGCGTTTAGTGTTCTTAAATAGAGCGCGCTGCTACACCTTTGTCTATTTTTATTTTTTAATAGAATAAAAATTACACTATTTAATTTTAAATAGAATTAAATAGATTTTATTTCACAACAACTACAATATCTTCAAACGTAGCCAACAATATCTTCAAACAACGTAGTCTTTCTCGTTGGGTACAATCTTCAAAGTAATGATTAAATGATCTTTACTCATATTTTTTATTTTCGTTTATTTATTCATTTAGTCAAATTTATTTATTTAATTAATTATTAGCTTTAGTTATTTTATTTTATTTGTTTATCATTAAATTAATCTATTTTATTTTATAATTTAATTTTAATTAAATTTTACTTAGTTTTTTATTTATTTAATTTATTTCTATCAAACCCCTTCATAAATATTTTATTTTATTTACTCATTATTATATATAGCTTTGTCATTGAAATGCCAAAATGAATAATGTAGTAAACATTAGGAACGAATCTCACGACGCCGCAATCTTAATTTGACAGAAAAAGCTATCAGAATGTGTAAAAAAAAAAAGATGAATTCATAAAAATTCAATGATTTTGTTTTTTCAATGAACAACGTAAGATTAAACACACATTACAAAGTAGGGTTCATTTGTCATTTACATTATCAAGAAACCCCCACTCACACAAAGAAAGGTTTAAAAATAATACCTCTATAATTTTTTATGTATCATAAATAATATTTTTAATTTGAGTTCAAATATATACATATTTTGTATATATATTGAGTTAAATTTAAGTTCAAAAAATATTTTTAATTTAATACTTCCTTATAACCCCACTCATAGTTCAAAAAGTCAAGACAGGTAACTAACCATCTAACCACAGAATAAATATCAATGAATTACAACATAAAAAAGAATCGTTTTTATAAAAGATACTGTAACAAACCGATTCAGTCCATCTCTATTCAGCGGCACTTAGCACTTAAATTGGTCTTCCCTTAATTTAAACCACGTTACAAAATCATACGGGGAAGAATAGTACTCCACCTTAAGTATTTAGTGAAAAACGAATTTTTATTGATTTTTTTAAGGAATTTATGTGGAGATCGAAACAATTATCAGCAGTTGTAGAATGTAAATAATAAAAGCATCAAGCTGTTTTAGCAGTTGGAAAAGCGCGCCGCCTGTTGTAGAAATTGAAAACATTTTGGTAGAACAGAGGCAAACAACCTCAATTAAAAAGAACAAACAAATAACCCAATAGTCACTATCTACACACAACAAAACAATGAATCACACAATTTTTTTTGATGACGGGAATCATTCACGTCTAGAAAACGTCGCGAAAATCATGTCCTACCTTGTACCAAAGCTCGTAAAAATCGAAAAAGGCTTTGCACCTAATAAAATATTTAACTAGGAGGCGGGCTTCTTGTTTTTCACATAAGCTTCTGATAGAGTCTGTTTCCTACTTCAATGCATAGTGAACGCTTAAACTTACACTTAGAATTTTACCATTAAATTCACACGCGTTTATTATCATATAAAAGATGTATTCCCTTTGTACTTTGAAACGAACTTTGATAATTTTACATTTAAAGGAGAGAAAAAAAGAGCTTTTTAGAGGAAATACTTGTTTCCTATTTAGTGGACAGGTTGACTGT
>JAHWFO010114413.1:631546-662351 GCA_023313115.1 Rhysida immarginata | reverse complement strand
TTAATAATTAATCGATTATCCATTTTTCTGTATAATCTTAAACACTGTACCTCATAGTGTTTACAATATTTTCGATCACCTCTAGGTTCAAGTTATACCAAGTTTCAATGATAGCTGCTATATAGAGCCTACAATGCACTACTATTGGCCATCTTCATAGACTTTTCATACAATTATCCCCCACACGTTCTCAAATGGATTTAAAACTGGACTCCTTGGTGGCCACTTAATCAGGTTGACTTTGTTGGATGCTAGCCACTATCTTGAGGCAGTGTAAAAAAGACTTGTTACAATATCCTCTTGCATAATCCAAGAATCGCTGCAGTTTTCAGTTGCATAGAGCAAGAAGATTCTACGACCACGTAATACATTTTCGAGTTCATTTTGGACGTGATGAAAGTGAGAGGAGTTATTCCATTAAATCCACACCCTCCCCGTAACCCAGTAGAACCAACGCCTGGAATTCTAATCGAATAATACGTTGTGTCTTTACAAATATTATGCCAGCAAAAACTATCACCTCTCCGGTTCATCCAGATTGAAATTTTTCTTCCGTAAATAGCACTTCCGTCTGTTCATCATCAGACGTCATGTGATCCTTAGCCTACTGTAGAAGTTTCTCTCTCAAGCTGTTAAAGGTGGTTTAGAATTTTTTTTTGGTATATTTCACGTTCTCGGATACCCCAACGTTTTCTTTTGGTTAAAGATTCGACGGAATGTGGTCTTAGGACGAAGGACGTGCACTTACACCGGAACAAACCATCCAGCCATTCGGTAAAATCGACTGACCAGTACTGTGCTCGAATGGAACAGAAAACTAGGATTAAGGTTATCCCACTCTCAGACTTCTTTTTCAAGTTACCCGAAGCCTTTCCGTTGAACTTTTGTGGATTCGGTCTACTTAAAAGAGCTCTTCATGTCAGAAGACTTTCTGGAATTTTGAAAGCCTGTCATGAGGAGCGCAACAGAACCGATATCGCTGTACTTCATAGAAGCTCCTTTCGGTGGAATCTAAGATGCCGAGCGATTGCGAGAAGAAAGGGGCATCACATAGAGCACAACAGGTGATGAAGAAATAGGTTTCAGTCTTAGAGATAGATACACTGCCCTCTCAAAAGTATCCGGACACCCTTATTTTCGAGATCTTCGTGTGGTCTTACCCTGTATGACGCTCGTGACAGTATGCATATTAAAGACACGACTCATCACATGGAACAGCAGTGACAACACCAGTCAGCATGCCAAAGGTCCGAGAATTATCCGACTTCGAGAAAGGAATGATTGTGGGTTAACACATTAGCGGGAAGTCACTTCGCGAAATCAGCGCTTTGACTGGGCATCCTCGCTCCACTGTGCACGATGTTGTGCACATATACGAACAGAAAGGTGCAACAACCACTGCCAGATTTTCCTAGCGACCTCCACTCCTGTAGCTGAGAGATAAACGTGCTTTGTCGCGGGCGGTGATGAGGCATCGCAAAGACACTCTGCGTGATATCACTCGTCTACGATGATGTACGGAGCGTCGTAGTGGAATTGTGATGATTGGGCAAAGGTCATGTGGAGGGACGAAAGCCGCTTCACCATCCAACAATCTGACGGTCGTGTGTGGGTCTGGAGATAGCAAAACAAGAAATACGATCCAGAGTGAAGGACTCTGGCAGTGGGATCATAGTGTGGGCCACGTTCCGTACAGCAGGCGTAGGATCTATCATCTGTGTCGACTTGCAGCTGAATGCCCCACGGTTTCAGGAGATGTTGGAAACGCATTTTCCTGGAGCGATAATGGAGTTCTATGGCACCTCATCGGACTGCTTCTTCCAGCAGGAAAATGCCCCATGTCACGCCGCTCGTTCAACACCGGCATGGTTCGCCCGTGCAGACATCGGGTTATTGCCCCCGGTTATTGTAACCTTAAAACAGGTTCCAATGATTCATATTCGATAATCTATGAATTTTATAACTATTCTTATATAATCGTTCATGCAATGTCGTTACTTGTTGTTTATATGTTACATGCCCTATCTTAGCATTGAAAATTCCTAATGGTACCATAGTGGTATCATTAGCACAGGTACCATTTAATCAAATTCGACTATCCTCGAACTTATTGATTACTCTTATATATTCCTGCCATGTTGTTTCAAGCTGCTTGATATATTACATGACACAACTTGCATTGAAAATTTCCAAATCGTAAGATAATGGTATCATTAGCACAGGTACCCCTGAATAAAGATCGACCATCTTCTCATTTATTAATTACTCTGATATATGTATTTATGGCATGTTGTTACAAAAAAATAATATTAGGACGGTATCTCATAATGGATTTGACAACAAGCTGCTATGGTGATATGTATGATTGTGTGAAAGTCATAGCTTCAAATTGAAAATTTGATGCTTTTGCCAATTTTTTCATATGCGTGATGAATGGCCTAAAGAGTGAGGAGGTCACCACTAAATATATAACGTGGCTTATCTTGGCGTTGGTTTCAAATCCTCGAGGGAAAGAACTTAAAAAAAAAACTAAGTTCGAGAGTTTGACACGAAGGAATAAGGCATATACGCAAAAGAGAAGAAACACACCCAGCCGTAGTGCCCGCGAGGAGAAGAGAAGATTGGAAGAAGAAAGGTGATTGACAGCGGCAGTGCGCAGAATCGGCACAGAATCCTGCGGAGAAGAATAAAAGTAGGAGACGAAGAGGAGGAAGAGAAAGAGTCCGAGATCGTCACCCGATGTGCCCACCGAAACCTGATGACTGCCGATACGGAACACCTATTGGGGAGCCAGAGCACCGATGCCAAATCGAAGTAAATTATTGAATAAGACTTAAATTAATAAGAAATATTGTGTTGATTGTGCTCTTGACAAGGAAAAGGCGACTCCATGCAATGCAGAAGGAAAACGTCAGCGAGCCCACTCCAGTGAAATCGGCAGAGGCTACTGGAACTCGTCAGCGTGGTCAGATTCCAATCTAGCAAGAAGGAACCAACTGCCCTCGACTTATTTCGGCTACGCCACCCGAGGCCCGACAAGAAGTAGACGTTATCGACCTAGCGAAACGACGATGACCGAACCAAGGCGTAAGCAAAATAAATTAAGAGACAATGGTAGTGATATAAACTTTGAATTGCTCAACTTAAATGATAACGGAAGATCTCGAATTGATGAAACACTTTTATCCGAGCCTGTAGACGAAACGGCGAAATCGGACGGTGAGGACCTGTCCGCCGCCCGCAGCAAGACGTCAGAATCGACTTCAATCGTATCACTGGAGGACGATACGGTGCACTCACGATTCGCCTTAGACGCCCACCGACACGGAAGGAATCCTAGCAAGCTCTTGCGACGTACTGCAAATCACGCACTCATTAGCCCTTTCCCGAGGAAGGTGGAATCCATCGAAGTAATGTTCCCTTACACGGATCTAGCCGGTATTCTCGCGGGGCGCCCTGCTGGATGTCCGCGCTTGGACACGGGATCATCTACCGAGGGTATTATATTGAACATTCCTGGTTATAGAATTTAAATTGCTTAACCTTCACTCAATTCTTTTGTGCTCGACGCATTCGTATGCCATTTATCTAAACTTTGGTTCTATTTTATATAGTGCCCTTTCTACAGTCGACAAACCTAACAAGGTCGCCGCCTTCTTGTTCCACGGTGACGTACTTACCAGACATCCATTCCAACTACTTCAAGGAGAGCCCGGAGCCATCAGCTAGCAGCCCAATCCAAGACGCGCGGTGATTGTCCCGGAGCTAACTCTCCTGTACTCCGAGAAAGTGATCCACGGATGCCGATAGCAGCTAATGAATTGGACTGACTCTCGAAAAAATACTGTTACTTATTTTGAATTCATTCTGCAAATTACAAATTTCATTTACAAGTTTAGTAAATGTCAATAAATATTTAATGTTAAACCTCATCCCGTAGTTTCTCTGTTCGTGGTTAAGTAAAGAACACGGCAGTTGGAAATTTCCAAAGGTACCATAGTGGTATCATAAGCACAGTTTCCGGAATAAAAATCGGCAATCTTCGAACTTATTATCTACACTGATATTCTTTCAGGAAATGTCTTTCCAAGTTGCTTGATATAATACATGACATATTTTAGCATTGAAATTTTTCAATAGTACGATAATGGTGTCATTAGAATATCTACCACAGAATCAAATTCAACCAATTTAAGAATAAAAACTTTAATCTTATATATTCGTTCATGGCAGATCGCTAAAAATTGCTCGATATATTACATGATATAACTTGGCATTGGAAATTTCCAGTGGTAGCATAATGGTATCATTAAAACATGTACCACTGAAACTCACTGAAATTCACTAGAAGGTCTTGTTAGAGGATTCAGAGGTGCCATGGGTCCAGATTGTATTCTCGTGGATGATAATGCATGTCCTGACAGAGTTCTGATTGGAGGACTTACTGCAAAATGAGGATATTCAATGCATCGACTGGCTAGAATGCTCTCTGGATATGAACTCGATTGAGCATGCATGGAAGAAAAAGTTCATAAAAAAAGTTATATTCGCTCTCATCTTGTCATTTCAAGTTGTTTGATGTACTATTTGCTATATCTTATCATTGAAAACTTTAGAGGATGTCATAACCTAACCTAACCTAACCTTACGACTATTCGAAATTTGTTATTAATTTTAGAACTTGGTGCGAATAAATTCCGTGTTTTCTTAAGTAGAATGCAGCAAATTGTACATTTCTATCTCGTTTTCGTTAATTGATTTTTCAAATCGTCGCTCACTTTTGGGACACCCGGTAACATTCACAGCAACAAAATACGAGGGTAGTCCAGAAAGTAATGCACCACAATTTTTTTTCTCCTCCCCAGCAATGGTACAAACACGAAACTTGAGATATGCATTCTTTGACGCTTTCGGAGTGCGCGCGCAAGGTTTCCGTTTCTTCCGACAGATAACGTACGTGCAGCAATGAAACAACATGGCGTCTGTAAGTGATGTACGTTACAAGCAGCGTGTCGTCATTTGATTTCTCACTGCGGAGCAAGAAACGGAGGGAAACATTCACACGCGTTTATGTGCAGTCGACAGAAGTACGGTTAGTCGCTGGTCTCACCCTCTGTGTTGGGGCGGCCATTCTCGGCTGTCACACCTGACAAGATGCAGCGTGCTGATGGGCTCATTCGTCAGGACCGACGCAGAACGATTCGGCAGTTGGCGCTGGAGCTGTCAATCAGTAAAGAAAGTGTGGGCGAAATCATCCGTGCTCTTGATTAGACAAAAACGTTTTCACGATGCTTTCCGCGCTGTCTTACGGAGGAACACAAAGCTCTGAGAAAAAACATTTCTTCTGAGTTGCTGCAACGTTTTGAAGCTGAGGGGGAAGCCTTCTTGTCCCGTATTGTGACAGCTGATGAAACCTGGGTGCACCATTTTGAGTCTGAAACAAAACGACAATCGATGGAATGGCATCATCCGCACTCTCCACAGATGAAAAAATTCAAAGTAACTGCTGCTACTGGTAAGGTCGTGATCACTGTGTTTTGGGACTGCGATGATGTCATACTCATACTTTCTTCCACCCACCCACAGTTCAAAAAGTCACGACAATTTACTATCTATCCAGCCCCCAAAAAATCATGGAGTTCTGATGTTCAAGCTAACAGAAAAATTCACTCACATATATCATTTATTTATTAAAACTCAAAAACAAAATGATAAGTTGAAACGATTCATTCGGTTTCCATTCACAGGCACTCTCCACATCAATTGGTCTTCCCATAATTTAAACTATATTAAAAAACCATATGGGAAAGAATAGTACTTTATCCTAAATATTTAGTGAAAACGAGTTTTTATTGATTATTTCAGAAATTATGAGGACATCGACACAATTATCAGAAGTTGTATGGTGTAAATATAAAAGCATCAGGCTGTATTTCGGGGTTTGAAAAGCGCGCCGCCTGTTGTAGAAATAGACAACATTTTGGTGGGCAGAAGGCTAGTTTTTCTGCATGAGAAGCAGCTAAAAGAAGTGTCATTGTCTTATCATTCTTTTCTGTTGAAACAGGTTGAAACATGTTGACTGTTTAAAAAATAAAAAAACTAAAATCGATTCTCCATTTTTCAGAATAACCTTAAATACTCTGTCATCCATAGTGTTTACAAGACATTGAATCACCTCTAGATTGAAGTCATACAAAACTTCAATGATTACTGTTTTAAGGGAGCTAACGGTGCACACTGCTGGTCGTCTTCATAGACTTTTCGTAAAATTATAACCCACACGTGTTCAATTTGATTTAAAATTGGACTCCCTGGTACCCACATCATCACGTTGACATTGTTGGATACTAGCTACTATTTTCAGGAGTGGAACAAGGACAGCGTGCATTATTCTGCTATAGAATCCAAGAACATCGCATATTTCAGTTGCATAGGTCAAGGAGACTCTAACACTTCCTGATACATTTTCGATTTTATTTTGGACGTGATGAAAGCGAGAGGAGTTGTTATTATTAAATCCAAAGCATCTCCATATCATAACAGAACAAACACCTGGAACTATGTTTGAATAACATCTTTTGTCTTTACAAATATCATGTCAATTAACATTGTAACCTATTGGATCCATCCAGTTAGAACTTTTTCGTACGAAAAACAGCACCTCCATCCATTCATTATCCTACGTCATGTGATCCTTGGCCGACTGTAGATGTTTCTCTCTCTGCAAAGCTGTTAAAGGTATAGTAATTTTTTTGGTATATTTCACTTTCTCGGAAGATCCTAATGCTTTCTAAGCAATTTTACGTTTCACCAGAAAAGCCAGATCCGTGTCGATTTTGGACGCAGAGTGTCCTTTTCGATCTGCTTTCCAGATGATCTTTCTGTTATCACAGAGCATGAACTTATGTTTACGTCCACGCTCCTTTGCTGTTGAGTGTAAATTGCCTGCTTTCTTAAAACTGTTAATGGTGCTTTTTATTCTGTTGAGAAAAGCAGGAATTTCTTGAATCTGCCTGGTAGCATTCTCAAAACGCAAAAATTTTGCCAATTACGTAGCATAAAATTGTCATTCATGTTGTCAAGAGAACCGCAGAACACACAAAGAATCCTTTTGGAAATTATTTCTCTACAAACATTTCACCTAATTTTGTAATTTTCATCTAGGAATACCTCCATAAGGATGTAAACCCTGACAAGCTGAAAATAACTTCTTCGAAACCATCAGCAATTCAAAAACTCAAAATAATTATTTTCAATATTTATTGTACATGATAGCATGTTCTCACGTAATCAAAAAACTCGAAACAAGATATCAAAATTAGTCTCGTCAGTCCATCTTTCTTCAGAAAAACTCAGCACTTTAATTGGTCTTTCCTTAATTTAAAGTAATTCACAAAATCATACAGGGAAGAATAGTACTCCAACCTAAATATTTAGTGAAAACGTATTTCTTTTTTGATTTTTTAAGAATTTACTTGAATATCAGAAACAATTATCAGAAGTTGAAAGACGTAAAAATAAACTGCATTTAGCGGTTTGAAAAGCGCGCCGCCTGTTGCAGAAATAAAAATATTTTGATGGGAGAGAGACTAGTTTATGTACATGAAAAGCGGCTAAGGAAGTGTCATTTTTTGCGCTTTCTTTTTTCATTTAGAAAAAATTTATAATTTTTAAAGTCTTTCATGTAACAGAATATAAAATTTAGTATTGATTTTTATTTTTTCATCCTGTCATACAAAAGTGTAGTTAGGCCATAAAATTTATGTCTTAACTTTTATTATTTTTTTCGAATGAAGCGAATTATTTTTATTTTCGTAAGTTAGTGTTCGGTAGTGCTCATGTATTACTGTTTACATTAAAGAGTTGGTTTCAATGTACGAGAAAGAAGCAATTGTACTGACCTTTAAATTAAGAATTGTACTAAGCAAAGCACCTGGTGTTTCATTCTTCTTGCTTGGATTTCTCCAAATCAGTGGAAAATTCATCTTTTTATGATCTGTCTCCTCATAATACGAGGGGCACTCAAAAAGTTCCCGGAGCGTCGGTATAGCACTCTAACTCTTTTGACATACGGTAACGCTTACCTTATCTCCTTCCAGGTAGCGCGCACTTGCTCCATTGAATATGCCATTCTTGGAAGCATCGGTAGAAGGCTTCTTGTGAAATCTTTCAGAGCTCGGCCGTCACATTCGACTTGATGTATTCCATGGTTGGGAAACGTTTCTCCTCCTGGTCGTAGGCGAACACCCATGACTCATCGCCAGTGACAAGTTGTGACCTTGCGAAGAACAACCAGCACTCAAGTCTACTTCAAACGGAACAGTAACGAAACGGCACACTGACTGAAACATGTCAAGCTTTGTTTCGCCTGCGAGCAAAGACGCTGTTTTCCCTTACGGATCGGCATTCTGCACTTCACACACTAGACGCTATTCACAATATTTCTCCACAGCATTCATAACACGCTGTGCGCATTTCCTTCAAACAAGCAAACTAACAATGCGCTTGTCTTTCAGGTATTCCTGGGCCTGTCCCACGGGCCTTGGCCTAATGCAGCACAATTGTATGTCTTCTTCCCACATTATCCACAAGAGGTTCAAATGGAGCGCTCTTTTTTCTTAAGTGGGAAACAAGTGTCGTAACATCGAAGCAGTGGTGAGAAATTAAATTAAAAATTAATCTTTATTTTCATTCATCCTAATGGATTCATTTAAGCGAATTTATTAATATGGTTCAAATTACCTTCCTTTGTTTCACTCTGGTCGTTATACCAAAAAATACACGACATTGTCATCTTTTCTGATGAAAAAAACCTTCATGGTCGACCCGGTCATCAACAAGCAGAACGATCGCGTGGTCAGGACATCTCTGAGGTCCGCTACGTGACTACGACCAAGCACCCGGCCTCAGTGATGATGATCGGCGTCGTGGCGTCGAATGGCATGAAAATGCCGCCAATCTGGTTCCCGACCGGTTACAGGCTTACTGCGCCCGACTACAAGGATATCTAGACCAAGAACGTTCTGCCCAGGGTGAAAAAGGGACGAGGAATGCGGACTACGTCTTTCAACAGGACAGTCTGCCCCGGGCCACATTGCCAAGATCGTTCAAGGGTGGTTGGGATCGAGCATGAACTTCTGGTCAAAGGACTTTTGGCCTTCTCAGTCGCCCGATCTTAACCTTCTTGACTACTGCGTGTGGGCGCATATCGAGAGCAAGGCCTGCAAGATCCGTCACAGCAACGTCAACCAGCTGAAAGCATCTGTGAACCGCGTGTGGACCGCCAAGAAGAAAGACTACACCCGTAACGTTTGTCGGGCCTTTAGAAGTCGCCTAGAGCGTGTGCATGCCGCCGATGGTGGTTACATCGATTAATATGCATTGTGTATACACCAAAATCAATTCTGACAATAAAAATGATGTCTCACTGCAACACACACACACGTAATTATGTCATTTTTACGGAGGTCCGCACATATGTAACAGAAGTTTTACAAAACCTGTTACGATCTAGAAGGCCTCGTGCCCGCAGTGAAGGAATCTGGCGGTGGGGACATGGTGAGGGCTACATTCTGTATAACTGACGTAAGACCTATCGCCCGTGCGACATGCGACTGAATACCCATAGTACCAAGAGATGTTGGAAACGCACTTTCCTGGAGCGATGGTGGGGTTCTATGGCACCTCATCGAACTGTATAATCAAGTGCTCACCAGGGCGGCGTTTCGATTCGCAAGAAGAACAATAGAAGTTGCTGTTGATTAATATGGAATTTTCCAAAGAAATCTTTGCTGGTGTTTGTTTTTTAAAGCATAATTATGTTTAGTGTTGTTTAATACAGCGCGCTGCTACACCTTTGTCTATTTTTATTTTTTAATAAAAAAACATTACTCTATTTAATTTTAAATAGAAATAAAGAGATTCTAGTTCACAACAACAACATCTCGTAGTAATGATTAAGTTTAATTGTTATTTTACTGGTTTTTTTTTTTAATTTTTGAATTTAATTATTTTACATTGTTTATTCATTTAGTCAAGTTTATTTAATTAATTAATTATCAGCTTTATTTATTTTATTTTATTCGTTTATCATTTAATTAATCTCTTCTTCTTCTTATTATTATTATTTTAATTAAATTTTAGTTATATTTTTATTAATTTTTTTTCATCAAATTCCATCATAAATATTTTATTTACTCATTAATATTTATAGCTTTGTCATTGAAATGCTAAAATGAATAAAGTAGAATACATTAGAAAGTAGTCTTCACGACGCCGCCATCTTAGTTTGACAGAAAAAGCTGTCAGTTTCATCTCCCTGGTTTCAGTCTACTTTCAGTAACTGTATTCTCGACACCATAAACGTGGAACAAGTGTATTCTCGTCACCATAACCGTACGTATATAAAAGCAAAAGTGTAGGGAAAAAAAATGAATTTAAAAAATCCGATGCCTTATTTTTGCAATGAACCACGTCGGATTAAACACAATTTACTCACTTTTGTATAAAAAGTAAGTTTAAATTGTCATTTACGTTGTCAAGAAAACCCCTAATCACACTAAAGGACGTTTGATATCTTTTTCAACACTTTATATATCACACATAACTTTTTAATTTGAACTTGCGTTATCTCCATAAACAGACAACCAATGACGGGATAAAAATACTTTATTCTAACCAGCTAAAATCCAAAAAGTCAAGACAAGTAAAGCGGATTTTATAAAAACGCACAGAGATTTCATGAAAATTAATTAAAATTAAATACAGAGAAAAATCGATTCAGTCCATTTCTATTCAGAGGCACTCACCACATTGATTAGTCTTCCCATAATTAAAACCGCATTACAAAATCATATGGGGAAGGATAATACCCCATCTTATATATTTAGCGAAAACGAATTTTTATTGATTTTTTAAGAATTTACGTGGACATCGAAACAATTATCAGAAGTTGTAGGATGTAAATATAAAAGCATCAGGCTGTATTTAGCGGCTTGAAAAGTGCGCCGCCTGTTGTAGAAATAGACAACATTTTGGTGGGAGAGAGGCTAGTTTTTCTGCATGAGAAGCTGCTAAAGGAAGTGTCACTGTTTTCGCATTCATTTCACATATAGGAAATTCTGTAGAGATGTGAAGAACTATATCTGAAGGTTGTGTTCACATAAATTTTTTTCCTCGGGGTTTTGTTTTTGTTTTTTTGTTGTTGATGTTTTTTTAATGAAATTTAACAATATCTGTATGTGGATATACAGTAAAAACGAACACATTAAAAAGCCTACAATTAAATACAGTAAAATTTCATATTGAAAAATCGGTTTACAATGCTAACAATGGATGGCTCTCTCCTACTGTGGCCCTCCAGCAGTTGTACGTTGTGCCCGAGAAAAAAATTTGTAGAATGAAAAAATGTACGTGATTTCGAAAGTGTGGAGAAATGGAATGAAAATGAAACACAATAGTTGAGTTCATGTTTGTCAGTCCTAGTTGTGGCTGTAGCTTTTCTGTTTCGCTCGCGACATATTTGAGTTTGTGGAAATATATAGGCTTTGTCTCACTACAGCCGGCGCACGGGAGCAGACGATATGAAAATTTGAAATTTAAATGGAGAACGTATTTATTTAAAAAATAGTGTACTTTCATTATCACAAATGGACTTAATCTAAACTTGCTAATAACCGATACAAAATAAGAGATCATAAAAACTGGCCTTTAAAAATGATTTGTTAAACTAAAATTTAACAATTTCATAATTCCACGTTAATGAAGTCGCGGCACAGCTACCCTAAATAAATACATGGCCACGTAATTTTATTTAGATGTCAATTTCTCCCTGCTTGGTGAATTTCAGCGATACAACGGATACCAATATTCAACCCTTATAGTTTGCTCTACCAGTGTTCTAGGATTTCTTTCAGAGCGATGGCTATCTTTCATGCAAGGAGAATTTCTTTTCAATGTACCTTTCCTAACCCCACCAACCGCCAATGCATCAACCAGGTTGTTGGATACTTGGTCAGAAATCCCACGACTTGGTTGAATAATCAATCGATTCTCAATTTTTCAGAATAACCTTAAATACTCTGTCCTCCACAGTATTTACAAGATTTTGAATCACCTCTGGATTGAAGTCATACAAAGCTTCAATGATTGCTGTTTTCAGGGAGTCTACGGTTCATATAGCTGGCCATCTTCATAGACTTTTCGCAAAATTATATCCCACGCGTACTGGACTCCCTGGTAGCCACGCAATCAGGTTGATATTGTTGGATGCTAACTACTGTTTTCAGGAGTGGAACAGGACAGCGTGCATTATCCTGCTGTAGAATCCAGAAATCGCTGCATATTTCAGTTGCGTAGGGCAAGAAAACTCTAAGACTTCCTGATATATTTTCGAGATCATTTTGGACGTGATGAAAGCGAGAGGAGTTGTTACATTAAATCCAAAGCCTGTCCATATCATGGAACTTTGTTTGAATAACACGTTTTGTCTTTACAAACATCAGGTCTGCTAACATTATATCCTGTCAGGTCCTTACAGTTAGAACTTTTTCGTCCGTAAACAGCACCTCCATCCATTCATCATCCCACGTTGCGTGTTCCTTGGTTGGTTTGGTTTGGTTTGGTTTGTTTGGGTATTAACGTCCTTTTCAACTGCCATGGTCATTTCAGGACGGCGTTATAGGGGCCGCAAATTTTGCCTCGCAAGGGTTCTTTAACGTACAGCCGGCAAACGACTACACGGGACCAACGGCTTTACTTCCATTCCGAAGGAAGTGCGTGATCTCAGGATTCCCCCCTGAAAAATCCCCGTCGTCCTTGGCCGGGATCGAAACCGCGTACTCGGGCATCAGAGGCGATCACGCAACCGCTGAGCCACCGTGGCCGATCGGGTGTTCCTTGGCCCACTGTAGATATTTCTCTGTCTGCAAAGCTGTTAAAGATGGTTTAGAAAGTTTTTTGGTATATTTCACGTTTTCGGAAGATCCTAACCCTTTCCAAGCAGTTTTACGTCTCACCGTGCCGATTTTGGATGGAGAGTGTCCTGTTCAATTTGCTTCCCGGAAGATCAGTCTTTTATCACGGAGCGTGAACTTATGTTTACGCCCACGCTCTCTGCTGTTGATTTTGAATTGCCTGCTTTCAAAAATGTGTTTATGGTGCTTTTTATTCTGTTGAAAAAAGCAAGAATTTCCTGAATCCACCTGCTACATTCAGTAAATGCAAAAATTCTGCCAATTACGTAGCAGAAAATTGTCATTTACGTTGTCAAGAAAACCACAGAACACACACATCATCATTTGGAAATTATTTCTCTACAAACAAACATTTTATTCATTTTAACTAATTTTGTACTTTTCATCCAGGTGCGCGTTCCTCGACATTGTATTAAAACGAAACGATCTGACGTCAGAGGAAGTCGTTCGTCTTCGATACTCGCTGGCTGTGTTGGTGAAGTTGCAACGATTAAACGTCATAATTACGTCTGCATCGTTGATAGCATTGTTGAATCTGCAAACGAAGACAGCAGTCGTCCGTTCGTCGTGAGAACGATCGCATGAATCTTCCAACTGATTCATCGTTTTTTATTAAGTAAAGGCCCTTTACAGGACCACATTTCTATTCGAAAGAGATTGTCAAAATAAAAATTTAATCTAAAACATAAAAATGCCTGAAGCAATTATTCATTTAAGCTGCTTAACAGTATTTAAGGGGAGACACTCACAAGAAAATCCCAACTTTTGTCCAAAAAATAGAATTTTTTTTTTTAGAAATCGAAATTAAGTATGTCTGTGATACGTATCCGTTTCAAAATTCAACAATAATTGATAGGAAACTTGTAAAAAAAAATCATTTTAGACCCCTATATACTGATTTTATGTTTCAAATTTGGCAATTTTCGAAGAGCTGCAGCGTGGCTTCTAGTTCACTTATCCAGAAAATTTTTTATATCATGTACAGCATTCAATTCACTAAATGGCAATATGTTTAGATTTCTTGTCAACAGATGGCAACATTTGTACGCCTCTCTAAATACAACTCTGTTTTGCTCTCTTTACTGTGCACACTCCCTCCGATTTATTGCGTGCAACTGCTATTCCAATGGGGAGGTGATCATACACTTTTAGAATTACATTATTTAAAAAAGTTTCTGTTTAAAAATGCTCAAAAAATTACTACATACACTTCTTTAGTTGCAGAATGCAATAACAGAGAGATATTTTGAATTCTAAAATTATTTTATTTGTTAAAAATTTAGAAATTCTGGAAAAAGCACTTTTCTGCCCCAAAAAATGTGATTGTTTTTCAATATTTTTTCTACACATTACCAAAAAATTCTGCACAATTATCTTTCTATCATTGTATAGAGTGAGAGAACAGTTTCAATTCTACAGATTTTAAAAATTGTATATATAATAAAAAAAAGTTAAATAATTTCTAAAATACCACTTTTGGAAATCATAATTGTGAATTTTGACACCACAAATTAAAATTTTGTAACGAAATTTTGGGAATCTACCTTTTATAATAAGCACTAACATTAGGTGAATTTTGAATAAATTCGTGCGCATAGTTAAACATTTCAGATTTTTGTGAGTGTCTCCCCTTAAACTATAAAATATTTATGGAAGGACAACGTATAAAAGTAATAATTTGTAATAAAAATTTATTAACCTCAACAAAAATCAGTTCCTGAATTGCACATATTCATTTATAGTTTTCTTCTACATAAATTGAAGTTTTGAAATATCTACCAGTTTTTAAGTTGCTTTGTTTTTTGTTTTTTTTTTGTTTTTGTTTTTCTTTTATTGTTCTTTCTGCCAGTGTTTTATAGGTAATTTGAGTTAATAAAGTTATATTACTAATTGTTATAAATTATTTAACCATGCAAGTTGTCACAAAGCCAATATAAATATTTTAGATTTAGCGATTCAATTATTCTAAGAAATAAATTCCGAAAGTGTTGCGTGTGAAATAAAATAAGGTTAGGTTAGGTTAGGTTAGGCGATAATGTGCATTGATATATGAATTTTATTTAACAAATTTATTTCATATACACTTTACATTTTATGTAGCTTTTTGCGACTGTATTGTTTATTTTTCAAAATGCAATTTACAGAATTAAAAAATGTATTTTGCAGAAATAAAATTCATTCTATCGAATTAAAAATCATTTTGCAGAATTAAATATGTAATTTGCAAAAAAATAAAAAACGTATATTCCGACATTAAAGTTCAGGTTGTAAAATATAATTTTTTGCGAATTCTTAAATGGATTCTTCAAATTTAAAAATGCTGTTTGCAAATGAAAAATGCATTTTGCGGAATTAAAAAGTGCATTTTTTTAGAATAATTTTGCCAAATAAAAAATGTAGGTTCTGACATTAAAATTCAGCTTGTGAATTAGCTTTTTACGAATTCTTAAATAGATTTTCCAAAATAAAACGAAAATGCAGTTTGCAGAATTAAAAATGCAGCTTGTGAAACAAAACGTATTTTGCAAAATGAAAAGACCTGCTTATGGAATTTTCAAATCCTAAGATTGAAGGGGGGAATTATGTACAGAAAAAATAAGAAATTGGGAGGAATAATTTTTACCCCGTTTTATGATCCCAGTTTTTACCCCGTTGTTTACCCTCAATTTTATCCCTAACATTTAGTCCCAAGTTTTAACTCATATTTATTCCCAAAGCTAATACCCATTTATTTGGCTCCATTTGTTATGTTCTACTATTTAACCTCGCTTTTTATCATAATTTTTATGTCCCACTATTATGCCCACATTTTATTTTCCATTTTTCTCTGTCCATTTCTATCTCCTTTTTTATTTCCAATTTATATTCCCTTCATTTAAGGAAATTGGCCTATTAAAGCGGAATTAAAAATGGGATAAAAAGGGACTAAAGTAGAAGCTGTACATGAAAAAGAAGTTCATTTTAATGGATTAAAACATTTATTATCATTATTATTATTATAAATATGATTTAAAGCACTCTATGAGTAATACGCGTGATAAAACATTATGCATGAGTTAAGATCAATGATGATGCAATAAAAATATAAAAGTAACCAAAACCTGAAATTGACAGAAGAAAAATCGCATACAAAAGCAGCTAGCCAGAGAGAATTTTCTTGCAAAGTTCAACCTGTACGAACGGAAATGCTTATTAGGAGCTTCTGCAGCTTCCTCTGCAAAATAACCAATTGGTAATATAGCTTCAGAAATCACAGTTAGCCCGTGAATCAATATTTAGTGAGCTGTTGGTGCCATAGTGTCGTGTCTCTTTGTGGCAAAACGACCAGAGTGAAATAGGGGAAGGTAATTTGAACAATTTTAATAAATTCGTTTAAATTAATCTATTGGGATAAATGAAAATAAAGATAATCATTGAATTTTACAAAGATCATTAAATTCTCTCAACCCAATTCGGATACTAAGTTCGTCGTCAGTTGGGTGTCGCCAATGCACTCGTACTGCCATCTCCAAGACGTCCAAAGCTCGTCTCTGATTCCAACAGCACTGAGGAGGCATAGGTGAGTGGGGAATCCAGGGTCTCCAAATTTCCGAATGCTGAATTCCAATCACGCGTCACCGCTACACTAGAAGGCAGCGACCTGGGTAGGTTTGTCTACCGTGAGAGGGTAACATGGGCTGAAGACCTCAAGTTCAAGCGCGGACATCCCGCAGGGCGTCCCGCGAGAATACCGGCTATATCGGCTACAAGAACTATCACTTCCAATGAGTTGAACTCCCACGGGAGAAGATTAATGCTGGCTGCACTGGTGGGGGGTGGCTTGGTGTCAAAATGTTGTGACCGAAACGATATGGGACAGCTGGCCATGGGTCGGAGACTCTATGTGGATTGCGTCCTTCAAGTCCGTTGCATCGGGGTCGACTACACGTCCGATTCCCATCACGCAGCTGGTATCCAGCGACTGCCGTAATTCAGAGTTCCCAACAGTATCTGTAATACACCTTGAGGCAGAATTTCCTCTATGGGACGGGTTATGTTTAATGGAATTTAAGCTCGTATAAAATTGGCGAGAAGTATTTTCCTCACCTGCCTTCGAAGATACAAGAGAAACCTTGTTTATCAAAATCCTGTCTCGTACCTCGGAAGATTTACGTCCCGATAGGGCGGCGGCGGGTGTAGGCGGTTGGCGAGCTAGTGATCCTCGACGATAACCCTCTTTTGGCGAAAGTACCCGATGACTTCCTTCAGAATAAAGAGTTCGCGAATGAAGTCATAGGGTTGTGCGCGAATGACTCCTGGAACCGGGAGAATCGATTCTTTCAAATCGCGGCACTGGAGTCGAATCGCATGCGAGGAACCGGTTCCACGAACGTCATACTGAGCCACGCGGCGAAGTTATCTGTAACTATTCAGGGTGTAAATGTAAATGTTCTTAGAAAGTTTGGAGTGTAAATAGCGATTCTACGTTCGTTTAAAAGAGAAAGATTAAATTTTCACAAACTTGCCAGATCCTCAATCCTTAAAATGTAAATGTACCTATATAAGAAGCTAAAAAGTACACTAGGCATAAAAACTTTATTTGAAATGACCGAAAAAATTCTGAGAAACATTTTTAAATGTGGAAACTGAAAGAAATATCCATTTCAGAGTACATTTCAAGAATCCTGTTGTTTTTTTACTAGATTCGTCATTCATTTTAGAGCTAAACTTGAACGTACTTCCTTCTATCTGTAACCCCGCGTAATCAATTATGCCATATAAAGTTTTGTTATTTCGATGTGCCGAAATAATTAACATCATTTATATTAAATCGGCGACGGTGGACGTTGTCACAACAAAGAAAAAATCTAAAAATGCGTTATCTAACAATGGGTTATTTTCCGATTATACATTCGGATGGGTTCGCTTCTAGTTTTCCATAAAAACATGGACGTTTACTAATATCATAGTCTTTTAATTCCCTGGTCTGTGCACAGGCATTGAATTCCATTGTTTTAGTCCAACAATTGGATTGCTGTATTTACTGAAAAGTTGTTCTTTGCCCCCTCTCTTGAATGAATTTGGCTACAGATCAAACATAACAATGCATTTTAACGATCGCACAACGTAACAAAACTGTCAGCTACTATTACGTGTTCAGCAACAAAACGTAACATTACCTGACAGTTATGTTACATTGTGCGATCGTTAAAATGCATTGTTATGTTTGAGCTGTAGCCAAATTCATTCAAGAGAGGGAGCAAAAAACGACTTTTCAGCATATACAGCAATCCAATTGTTGGACTAAAACAATGCTGTGCACAGACCAGGGGATTAAAAGACTATGCTAATATATTTAATTGAATATCCATAAGAATTGCATAAAAATGATAAGTTTTTGCATAGGAACAAATACTTCAATGAATTGATAATAGATGGTGCCACGGGTAAGAAGGGAACCGGTTCCAGAACCGGGTTACTCGATTCTCAGAGATCAGGAATCGATCTTACCCGATTCCTTCGCTAGCACATCCCTAGTATTTTTACTTGCCCATGATCTCCGAGTTCCAAAGATTCGTCTCGATTCTGTCCTGTGGCTCAGCAATGCGGAATCGGCCTGGTCATCATCGGTCTCGTTAAATCCCCTTTTCCGTCTCTGCATCCTCCTTTTATTCTCCTTCGGAGGATTCTGGGCCGCACTTGCGCAGTTGTTCCGCCAATTGCCTTTCTTCTTTGGATTCTCTCTTTCTGGGCGCGGGTCCACTGCAGCCGGGGGTGATTTTTCTTCTTAAATCTCTCGATTTATTCTTCTCCCATGCCAAACCCCCGGAATCTTGGTTTCTGTCGAATCTTCTCTTCCGAGGATTTGACACATAGGGTGCCAATTGTATAATTTCACGTATAGCTCTGAACACGTTTTTAATTCTGTAATTTGATTCTGTTTTATTTGTCTTAGAAAAAAAGAGCGCATGTGCGAGATTTTCTTTGATAAACGTGTCATATAATATCGAAACTTTGCATTGCTATCATTACTTTTGCCCGACAAAGCTTGACACTTAAAGAAAAAGCTTTGTGTTTGATAAGCCAAACTACAAATAATTACTATTTTTAAATGCAAATATGAAATACAACTATTTAAACATGTGAATGACAAAATGAAAATTAAACATAATACACACCTTCCATATTTATCATATTCCAGTGACGAACACAGTGAATGTACATTTGACAAAACATTAACTCCGGAGCAACAAGACCAGCTGTGTGACAGCAGCTAGTCGTACTTGATTGCGACTGACTCGTCAATTTTGGCGAAGTGGAAAGTCTCAAGTGCGTGTTTATGACTCTACGGTTGTTTAACTCAACATAAAAAATTTTTTTGTACTAAACAATAGATTTCAAAATGCCGAATTTTGGCCAAAGTTTGTCCATACTAATACTCTTCTGTGCGTCGGTAATGCAAATACAGACAACTCTTCGCGCCGTTTTCGAAATCGTGCGATTTTTGACCGAGTTGCCAACAATCTGGTTGATGTAGTTGCATTGGAGCTTGGTGGGGTTGGAGCAGGTGCATTAAACAGAAACTCCCCTTGCATGAAAGATGGCCACTGCCCCCAGAACCCTGGTAGAACAAACTATAACGGGTGAATATGGGTATCCGTTAAATCTTTGAAGTTCACCACGCAGGGCGAGTTCACATGTAAAGTAAGATTTCGTGGGCAAGAAATTATTTAGGGTAGCTGTGCCCGCGACTTCATTCTCGTGGAAATAAAAAATTGTTGAATTTTAGATGAAAAAATGATTTTTTAAATGCCAGTTTTTATGATTTTTTATTCTGTATCGGTGATTAGCAAATTTAGATTAAGTCTATTAGATAATGAAAGTAGATCATTTTTATAAATAAGGGTGTTTTCTATTAAAATTTCAAATTATCATATCTTCTGTTCCCATGGGCTAATTGTGGGGAAACAAAGCCTATATCGCGAAACAGAAAAACTACAGCCACAACTAGGGCTGAAGAAACATCAGATCAACTATTGTTTCATTTTCAATCTATTTCCTCTCACTTTCGAAACCACGTACATAATTCTATACATTTTTTCTCCGACACAACGAAAAAGTCCCTCAGCTATTCACAATATTCCAACAAGAGCGAAACCGGGTAGAACTACTGGAGGGCCACAGTTGGAGAGGGACATCCATTGGGAGCATTTTTAAAGAATTCTTTTCGGGTTTTTAATATGAATTTTTACTGTATAATTGTAAGCTATTTAGAGGATTGATTTCTTACTAAATATTCACATTCAGATATTGCAAAATTTCATCATAAAAGAGCCCGACTAACGCCGGGGATATTAACTAGTAAGAAATCTTATGTGAACACATCCTTCAGATACAGTTCCTCAGAAATCTATAAAATTTCCTGTATGTGAAAAGAATGCGAAAACAATGACATTTCCTTTAGCTGCTTATTATGCAGAAAAATTGGCTTCTCTCCCACCAAAATGTTTTCTAGTACTACAACAGGCGGCGCGCTTTTCAAACCGCTAACTACAGCCTGATGCTTTTATTTTTTACATCTTTCAACTGCTGATAATTGTTTCGATGTCCACATAAATCCTTTAAAAATCAATAAAAATTCGTTTTCACTAAATATTTAGGATGGAGTACCTAAATTCGTTTTGTTTTCTTCCCCGTATGATTTTGAAACGTGTTTTAAATTAAGGGAAGGCCAATTTAAGTGCTGAGTTCCTCTGAATAGAGATGGACTGAATCGATTCATTTTAAAATATTGTTTTTGTGTTTTAAAAATTGTCCAGACCTTTTATTTGTTCAGTCATAATTTTAATGAATCCTTTGTGACTGGATAGATAGAAGTTTCTCTTGAGTTTTTGAATTGTTGGCGGGTTAAAAGAAATAACTTTTTCCGTCACGGGTTATCTTCCTATGGAGGTAACTGAAATGAAAATTAAAAAAAGTACAGAATCGAGTCACATTATGATGACCACCAGATAATAACAGGAATAAGCGCGTTTAACGGCACGGAAAGCAGCTGGACGGCGTGGGAGTAAGTCAATAAGATTCTGGTAGGTTTCTACTGGAAGCTTGTTGCCATGCAGACTGTAAAGCATCCGATAGCTGCTAAAGGGTACGCGGTGGTTGCTCTATAGCACGCATATGATGATCGGGGTGATCCCAAAAGTTCTCGATTGGGTTAAGGTATGGGGAATTAGGGGGCCAGGGTAGTACTTGGAACTTTTGCTCGTGTTTCTCAAACTACCCCCGAACCATTGCAGCTGTATGACACGTCGCATTGTCTTGCATCCCCCTCTGGGAAGACAGTCGATAAGTATGGGTGTACTTGATCTGCAATTACGGATAAATCACCGAATCGGTTGAGAGAATGCCTTCCACAGGTATCAGTGGGCCCAGACAATGCCATGAGAACACGCCCCACGCAATGACGCTGCCGCCACCAGCATGGATTCGTCCAACAATGGCTACATGGTGCATGTTCTCGGAAGTTTCTCGCCTCACCCGCCAACGGCCGTAACTTCTGTGGAGCAGAAATCGTGGCTCATAAGAGAAGGCAACCTTTTTCCAGTCAGAAGTGGTCCAGTTTCTGTACTTTTGGACAAATTGAAGCCGTTTTTGGCGATGAACCTTCGTCAGAATGGGCGCGGAGACCATCCGTCTGCTGCGATGGCCCATACGTAGCAGGGTCCTCTGTACTGTGGTTTTAGAGACATGTCTGGTAGCACCCTCGTTGGTTTGAGCGGTAAGTTGGTCCAGTGTAGATCTTCGGTTGGCCTTCACACACTTTCGCAGCCGACGTTCACCTCTCTCATCAATGGCACGTGGTGCTCCACAATTCTCATACCGTGTATTCCGAAAACTCTAGCACAATGATGTATATCACAGTCTAGAGGCGATGCATTAGAATAGAACAAAAATGTCTTATAGCAAGTGGACCATGGGCTTTCCATTTCCGACCTCAAAAGTGACCTTCAAATCATCTTCAAGATCATTTAAACCGTAACTTTTTCCCTATCAGAGATAGAAGAAAATTTCCAATTACAAACTTGCAGTGCACCCCAAAATTAGTCTAAATCCATGTTTACTTTAATTGATTCATATGAAAATTGTGTGAGATAAATGAGGATGAAGATTAGTATGCTACTCGTCGTCCCTCCCCTCCTCCCTCACACAAGAGTGGCACCGTTTCTCACGCGAGACTGTTAGTAATTCAAATTTAAATTGCATGTAGTTTCTTCACGGTGTCCATAAATTGCGCCGTCAGACGTTTTTCTTTGCTCTTCATACGACCTGAGAGTTGCTGACACTTACTGTTCTGTATTAATTTCATCACAGTTTCGTCAAAGTCGTTGAACTCCAATCCAGTGTTTATTTGTTTTACGTACTGCGTCGCATCGACGTCTCGACCCGTGTACTTGTAACAGACTTATTACGTTTTAATTTATTGTTTTTCATCGAAGTTCGACTAAGAACGTTACATATCTTTTGTTCGTTTCTGTTCGAGATATGCTTCAGCTTTCACTAACGTGGGTAGCATCATTAGTTGCGCGTTTCTGATTACATCACCATTTTATTTTACATAAGAACTGACGCACAGTTACCTGTAACACGATGACGCAATATCCATTGTATGATATGGTCGACATGGTTTTCTGCTATGGTGCAAGTAATGAGAGTTTTGCTCATGCAAAAAGACTGTATGCAGAGCGATTTCCGACTCGATGCCACCCTCACTACAGAACACTCCAGCACATCATCAACAGATTCCATACCACAGAATCTGTTGAGCAGCTCCCGCGAAAAGGTCGTCCGAGGACAGCAACAAATGATGAAGCCAGGCATATGGTCCTAGCAGCAGTCGCAGCTAATCCTCATACAAGTGTCCGAGCAATTGCACATGGTCTGGGTATTAGCAAATCTTCCGTGTAGGACATTTTCTCGACATAATACTTCCAGCCATACCATATTCATTGTGCCCAAGCTCTGGAATTACGAGTCTATGGTTCCCGTGCAGAGTTTTGCGACTGGATGCTCTGTCAAATCGATGACGAGTTCGTAGGCAAGATTCTGTTGTGTGATGAGGACCAGTTTTCACGAAACGGTACTGTCAATAACACTACTGGGCAGAGGAAAATCCTAGGTGGCTGAGACCAACATCACACCAAGTGAACTGAAAATTAATGTTTGGTGTGGTATTTATGGGACACAAGACGTAGGTTCTGTTTTTTATGAAGGTATCCTAACTGGTCAGCGCTGCCGGGATGAAATACTGACTGGTGTGCTGGAGTTTCTAGATAATTTGCCATTGGCAGAACGTCCAGGCTAATGTTACCAGCAATACGATACACCGCCATACCTTGCTATATGTGAAAAGAATGCAAAAACAATGACATTTCCTTTAGCTGCTTCTCATGCAGAAAAACCAGCTTCTCTCCCGCTTTACAAATCGCTAAATACAGCCTGGTGCTTTAATTTTATTGCATCCTACAACTGTTGATAATTGTTTTAATCTCCACACAAATTCTTAAAAAATCAATAAAAGTCGTTTTTCACTAAATATTTAGGATGGGATGCTATTCTGCCCTGTATGATTTTTTAACTTGGTTTGAATTAAGGGAAGACCAGTTAATGTGCTGAGTGCCTCTGAATAGAGAGGGACTGAAACGATTCAACTCAATATCTTATCTTTGAGTTTCAGAAATTGGCGTTCTGCTATAGCAACTTGTCTAGAGTTTTTGAACTGTCGGTGGGGTAGATGAAAGTATCTTTAGTCTATGTTATCTTCTTATGGAGGTAACTCTGATGAAAATTAAGATATAATATATCCCATCTAAAACAATTCCTGCAAAAAATGTAACCGACTCTCGCGTCTCTTTAGCCCTACGTATATAGGGTGATTCAGAAAGGTAGGTTAAGAATGAAATACCATGTAAGTTTGTAGCAGGAAACAATATTTTTCTTATAAACATGGCTCCGAAAATGCATCCTTACAGAGATAATGCAACTTGTACGAGGTAGGAATAGATGCACTCAGCACATTAACTGGTCTTCCCCGGATGGCAATGGTAGGATCTAAACATGTAAATTGTTCGTGTTCTCTCCGTTAAAAGAGAGGAAACGAAACATGTAACTCCATTGTCGTACAATGGATCGCTTGACTAATGAGGAGCTGGCGGACATGCATCGCGCTAGGGTAATGCTACTGAAGCGGAAAGGATGTACCAACAGCGTTTTCCAGACCGTGATCATCCACATCGCCGGGCGTTTCAAAAACTAGATCAACGACTTCGAATATTATCTCTGTCGGCATTTTGAACACCTACTGTTATGTCATTCCTACCTCGTACGAGTTGCATTATCTCTGTAAGGATGCATTTCCGGACCCATGTTTATGGGAAAAATTTTGTTCCCTGCTACAAACTGTACATGGTATTTCATTCTTGACCTACCTTTCTGAATCACCCTGCATAATAGTAAATGTGTAGAAAAAAAGATGAATTTAAAAAATCCGATGCCTTATTTTTGCAATGAGTCACGTAGGATTAAACACACTTTACTAACTCACAAAATGTAGAGTTAAATTGTCATTTACGTTGTCAAGAAAACCCATACTCAGACAAAGGAACGTTTGAAAATAATATCTCTCTTAACTTTTTTATCGCCATGTCGAGCAAGCACAGCCGTAACATCCTTTTCAGGAAGCAACTCGGCGTACATTTGACCCTACATATCTTTGTGCCAGAGTTGCATAGAAACCTGAAACTGTTTATGTATAGAGTGCTTTGTAAATGAAACTGAAACTTCAAATATTACGTTTCTATCTTTTCAAGTTACATGAACACAAAATTTCTTTATTTAGACACTGACTCACTGACCGATCATCAAAAATCTAAAGTACTTCTGGAAGCCCTAAAAACATGAAATTTAGCATAGTGTTTAGGATACAATGAAAGGAAAAATAAAAAAATTCAAAATATGAAAATGTCAAAGGGTAAAGGTTACTGCCAAACATCAATTAACCTGCAATGGAATGGCTATTTTGCAATTGGTGACGACATTGTTTGACCAATTGTTAAGAGTGAGAAACAACAGCAACTCTGAGATATGAATTTCGTTGGAAACGTTTGTTAATTTATTAAAACCAGATTAATGTCAAAATATTTTTAATTTCGGTTAAATCAACAATAATTATTTTTTTTATTAAATGATGCTAATATTCGTCAATTAGGTTCTGGTATTTTTTATAAAATGAATTGCGAAAATCGAAAAGAAAAAACTTACAGCTGAACAATATTTTCAAATGCTTAATAAATAAAGATGAGCTAGAAGGCGATTTGACTGCAATATTTGGTCGATTGTAAAAGACGGAACAATTTTGAAAAAGAAAAAAAAACGAGAAATGACGTCAATTGCATGACAAAATTATAAACTTTCAACATGGTTTCTTACCATAATTCCTTCTGAATGGATGCGGAGTCCACCAACCTGATTTAGGGGACCACATTAGGGAAGTCAACGGGAAACGGCTAACAAAAATAAGTGACATTCAAATAAAAGAGGGTCTAAAAAGGATACGGATACTATTCGGTTATTATGTAGCCGGGTTATTATTATTTAGCTGGATTACTATTTAGCCAGCCTTGAGAATGGTGTAATATTGAAACGCGTCGGCAATAACCGAATACTATCCGTATCGTTTTTAGACCCTCTATTATATGAATGTTATCCAACGATACTAGAACATTAGTTCCCATGAAAAATAAGTTAACTGGTGATTTTTGATCCTGTTTCAATTTCTCGTTTCATTTTAAATAAACCATTAAGGAATGACATAACAAAATACCGAAAGGTTAAACTAAACCATTCACGGAACCATATTTTTAACCGCCCTATGTTAACATTGTAAGTTTCTAATGGACCATAATGATACCATTAAACCACGTACCTTTGAACCAAATTGGATTATAATTAATTTTACCTTGTATTCATTTATGACACATCATTCCAAGTTGTTTGATATATTACATGCCATATTTTAGCATTGAAAGTTCCAATGAACCATAATGGTTCCGCTAAACCAGGTTCCTTGAAACCAATTTCGACTATCATTAATTTTACGTTATATTCATTCATGACACATCATTCCAAGTCGTTTGATATATTACATGCCATATCTTATCATTGAAAATTTTTGAGGGTGTCATAAGGGTACCATTAGAGCACGTGCCATTGTTTCGATTACAGCCATTTTCAAAATGGTCCATTCCCGGAACTATATTTATATTCGATTCTATCTCTTCATTACGATTTGTTTGATATATTACTTATTATATCTCTCCATTGAAAATTGCTAGATGGAAAAATAGTGGTACCATTTGTGCACGTGCTAATGAACCGATTTAGATAATATTTGTGATGGTTCGTGCCATGAACCATATTCATCGACTGACGAAAACAGATTTTGAAAATCTTTCATAGCCTCGGAGGAGTTAGAGTTACGGACAGACAGACAAACAGACAGACAGACAGACACGTTTCCCCAAACTAATAGAATAAAGCACCTTTCGGTACTTAATAAGTTTAAAGCTACGTCGGACTACATTACATCATCTGATGAGACACTTGGTAAGGTCGAACATTACTTTTGAAGAAGTGAATACCAATCTCGAAGTGCTCAAAAATTTCATTTGATATCGTGAGTTACAGATGTTCCAATTCTTCATAAGTCACTACTAGAGGAGATGGCATCATTTGTATCAAAGTATGTCACGTGAGCCATACATAACAAGAATCTTTCACCTACTCTTAATCAACGGGTCGTGTCATATCAAACGGACTAACAGTACAGTTACTGTTCGCGAAAAAAAGAACACTAAAAAGGTTATATGTCAGTTTGTCGAATTGGATTCCCACATCAAATTACTGATGCACTTACCGTAAGAGATATCGTCAAGTCAATAGCTGCAAAAAAACATTATCATCTAATAACCGACACTATAATGTTGTGCGCAAAAAAGACCGAGTTATAATAAACGATTACAATCCTGCAATGTTGCTCACCTGGAATTGTAACAAATATCCAGTTCGTGGGAGAAAAAAACAGTTATCCTGAATTATTATATAAAAACACACACAACTGATATAAATTCTACTAAGAGTTTAAGAAGTCGTTTATACAACATCGGACTAAAGGTATTGTGTGGAGCTGTGGAGGCAAGTGACACTTTGCTTAGAATTCCACTGTACGGAACTGATCCTCAAACAATAATAAGATGGCTTGACGTCAGTATTTATCGCCCCTACCTTACCACTGCTGCTGATTTCAACGCCCGACACCCCGAACCAATCGCGCACAGTACCTTCGCATATGTGATATCTCATTTCAGGCAACCTCAACAGTGGTGTTGGCAAAATTTGAAAAGAGTCCACAACGCAGCAGCCAATCATCCATAGCACGGATTTTGCATACCAACAAGTGGCATCCATTCAAAGTGCAGATGCAGCAAAATACTATTCCAGGATGATTCGGGCAGACGTGAGAAGTTCTGTACATGGGCTCTGGGAAAACAGACGACTGGATCCTTCATTTGTGTTCAGTGATGATGCAAATTTTTATGTCCACTGTGAGAACATGAGATATTGGAGGGGTATGAACTCTCATTAAACAGATCGATCCAAAATCGTTGGTAATAACAAAGTTATGGTGTTTTGTGGGATATGGGGCACCTGTTTCATTGAACCATTTTCATAAGACGGTACCTTAAATGCTGATGAATACCTGCGAATGCTACAGAACACGGTGTTCCCGTCACTGTTGACTGATGATGTCAGTTTCCCAAATTTTTTTCTAGCAGGATGGTGCACCACCACACTACGGACTAAATATCCGTCAACGGCTGGATGAACAACGGCAACCTAGCGGGATTGACTAGCGGGGTCCTGTGGATTTGCCATCACATTCCCGAGACCTCCCACCGCTAGATTTTTACCTGTTGGGCCACTTGAAACAACTTGTGTAGGCAGGGACTTTCAGCAATGCATCCTACAGTACTGTGACAGCATTACCCCCTTCTTGTGCGCGTGCATGATGAATGGATGAAGCACCTTGAGCTCTCTCTCCAGCAGCAGGGACAACACATTGTACATATCCTTTAGCTGCTGCAACCCAGTTTCAATATGTGTGAACCACAACAGATAACTGAAACTCGATTGCAGGAATGAACTCCTGAGAAAAAACTGGTGTTATTTGATATTCCACATGACCCTCTTCTCATTTAAGAAAATGAACCTTGACCAAATATGTCAGATTCAAGATGGCGCCCAAACTCCAAAACGGTCTCAAAAGATAGAGCACCTATCCTATTCGCTGTTAGCATGATCACATCGTTTATTTTACACACCGTTTTCGAAATACAGGTATGTCCAGTGACTCATCCTGTAGATTGCCCCAAGTATCTTTCGAAAGGGCTGTGGGTGCATAAGATGTATAAGTGCATAAGTCTGAAGACGAGGCTTCCATGACAGCAGGATTAGCGGAGACAATAGCGATTAAAGTAGAAGCTTGGTTTGGTTTGTTTGGTATTAACGTCCTTTTCAACTACCATGGTCATTTCAGGACGGCGTTATAGGGCCGCAAATTTTGCCTCGCAAGGGTTCCGGCAAACGACTGCACGGGACCAACGGCTTTACTTCCCTTCCGAAGGAAGTACGTGATCTCAGGCATCAGAGGCGACCATGCAACCGCTGAGCCACCGAGGCCGATTAAAGTAGAAGCAAGTGTGATATTGAAAAGGAACATTGATGAGGTTGGATATATTAATTGAACATAAAGAACATATTGAGTTTGGGCATAGTAATTGGTTCTACCGGTGTTGTACAAGGTTCGAAACTGGATCCTCAGGAAAAGAAAAAAGTTAAAAGGATAGTAATACAAATCCATATAACTAAATTGCTAGAAACTGTGAAAAACAGTAAACTGTATAAAATAAATAAAGAAACCACTATTTCCAAAAATTATTTAATGTCCGTATGCGTATCTCGACGACAACGTCGTTTTCTTCAGCGAAAAAAAGATAAAGAAGAAGACGACGTCTTCGTCGAAATGCGCATACGGACATTAAATAATGTTGTGGAAATTGTGGTTTCTTTATTTATTTTACACAGACAGTAATACAATTCATTAACGGACTTACTCATAAACTCACTTCAGTTAGTAGTAAATTTGAAATAATTATTAGGGTATATGTTCAGCGCGAACAATACCCTGCATGTGTGTCGTTTTCATATGTATAACATGAAAGTCAAGGCCTTAGTTTGAACAGCGCACTTATAGACATAGGCTCTTTGGTATTCTTAGACAAAAAAAAAGAAAAAAATACCCGCATAAAAAAATTATTTAAGACAGAAAAAATACATGTATTGTAAACTTCTACGTGAGAACGATTCTGCTTTCTCACTGCTAAAATCACCACAGAATCATCGCGTCTATCTCAGCTTTTAGCAACACCCTAAACGCGCATGCGCTGAAGTGATGGGATGCGTTGGGTTTTAACCGCTAATCGATCTTCACTCCCTCGCCCCCAGCTGCTGCGACCATCTTGCGGCAGTCCTTAATCCAGGTCCATCCAGGGACCCAACTCGTCGGCCTCTCGCCATACAGGCCCTGGATGGACGTATTGGATTACAATCAATCAATAAAAATAAATATATTATATGTAATATTTTAAATTTCATTTAAGTTACTTCCAGAAGCAGATAATATAGGCTAAAGATAGTTTCGTCTAACCCACCAACATTTCAAAAATTCTAGACAAGTACTATCTGTCTATCCAATCACTCCTGTAAGTGTTTATATCAACATAAAATAATTCTTAAGATATTGAGATGAATCGTTTCAGTCCATCTCTATTCAGAGGCACTTAGCACTTTAATTGGTCGTTCCTTCATTCAAACCACGTTAAAAATCATACAGGGCAGAATAATATTCCATCCTAAATATTTAGTGAAAAACGAATTTTTATTGATTTTTTTTAAGAATTTGTGTGGAGATTGAAACAATTATCAGCAGTTGTAGGATGTAAAATAATTCAAGCATCAGACTGTATTTAGTGGTTTGTAAAGCGGGAGAGAGGTTAGTTTTTCTGCAAGAGAAGCAGCTAAAGTAAGTGTCATTGTTTTCGCGTTCTTTTCGTAGTAGTGAGGATGGCGTCGAATCGGAAATCGCTCTGCATACAGTCTTTTTGCATCAGCTATACTCTTATTACTTGCTCCGTAGCAGAAGACAATGTCGACCATCTCATGCAGTCGATATTGCGTCATCGTGTTATAGGTAACTGTGCTTCAGTTCTTACGTAAAATAAAATGGTGATGTAATCAGAAACACGCAACAAATGATGCCACCCACGTTAGCGAATGCTGAAGCACATCTCGATATGTAACGTTCTTACTCGGACTTCGATGAAAAACAATAAATTAAAACGTAATAAGTCTATTCTGTTACAGGTACACGGGTCGAGACATCGATGCGACGCAGGTACGTAAAACAAATAAACACTGAAATTGGAGTTCAACGACTTTGACGAAACTGTGATGAAACTACTACAGAACAGTAAGTGGTAGCAAAACTCAATTCGTATGAAGAGCAACGAAAAAGTTCTGACGGCACAATTTATGGAAACCGTGAAGAAAGTACATGCAAATTAACTTTGAATAACTTACAGTTTCGTGTGAGAAACGGTGCACTCTTGTGTGAGGGGGAGGGGAGGGACGACGAATCAGTTAAAGTAAACATGGATTTAGACTAATTTTGGGGTGCT
>JAHWFO010114413.1:605061-631446 GCA_023313115.1 Rhysida immarginata | reverse complement strand
AGTAGCATACCAATCTTCATCCTGATTTATCTCGCACAATATCTGAATCAGTTAAAGTAAAAATGGATTTAGATTAATGTTGGGTTGCTCTAAAAGTTCGTAATTGGAAATTTTCTTCTATCTATGACAGGGTGTCATAAAATTTGGGAGGTATAAGAGAGAAGGCCGACCAAATCCCAGTTCGATCAGGAGAAGTAAAACATAGAGAAGAGAGAGAAATAGAGCAGACGACGAAAGAGAAGCAGGGGCCGAAAGATAGAGCGTCATATGCAAGGGGAAAAAGACAGAAAGATAAAGCGTCGTATGTAAGGAGAAAAAGGCGGAAAAGATTTGAAGGAAAGAAAAAAAGAAATTGCCAGGTAACGATAGTTAGAGGAGAGACGGGGAAAGGGCCAATAGGAAAATAATTGAGGAATAATTGGAGACTTGGAAAGGGAGAGAGAGAGAGAAAGGGAGACCAAGTCGTGACACCGATGAAAAAGGACGAAATATAGGGGCGGAGACATTCCGGCTA
This sequence comes from Rhysida immarginata, assembly GCA_023313115.1. Taxonomy (NCBI): domain Eukaryota; kingdom Metazoa; phylum Arthropoda; class Chilopoda; order Scolopendromorpha; family Scolopendridae; genus Rhysida; species Rhysida immarginata. The sequence continues at coordinate 630,932 of JAHWFO010114413.1, read as the reverse complement.
TCTTCCCGGGAATTCGGCGTTGAGGGAGAGCTCTAAGCGGACAGCAGGTAGGAAACACTTATAACTACCGTGCAAAAAAAGAAGGGCATTGGGCCCGCAGCCGCGTGTTTCGCGGGAACCGAGAGGTATCTCCCTACCGAAAACCACAAGGGGAAGGTCAGCCAGGGCCGCCATCTGAAGGACCTGTTAAGGCTTCGCCATTGCCCCGTTTCACCAAAGCAGCCGTTTTGGAGGGAAGCTCCGCCGTGCCAGAGAGAGTCTACAGCGAGTCCGGGCAGTAGAGAAGCACGAGAGGACGTAGTAAATAGGCAGCTTTCGGCGTGCGCCGAGGAAGAGGTCGTGGGAAGTCATAAGACCGGCCAGGGCAACAGCGGTGGACATTGCGTTCCGGAGTTATTGTCAGAGAAATTAACTGAACGAGGCTTTAGCAGCGTACGCGCGCTTGGCTCCGGAGTGTGTAGCGTAGCGCGCTGTGAAACCTTTTATCCTTCATTATCGAGTGAGTGCCCCTTGTTACTCGTGCGTTCAGGTGGTTTAGTTTATGACCGTGCGAGTTTTCGTGCGGACACTGCGCGATGTGCGTTTAAAGGTTTTATGTGTAACGTGTAAATACAGAGTAAAACGTATACGCAGTGGAAATATGAATGAAGCACGTTATCAGGGTAAGGTTGAAAAAAATAAAGTTTAATATAGATCAATTCTAAATAACAAAGTAAATATAACAATGAATATACATAATTTGGTAAATATAAATAAAGAGCTAAATTTCTAGCTCAATAAAATTAAACGAAGGTTAAACCAAAAAGATAACTAGCAATCGTAAACTACGATAATACGGTCACTCAAACCAAATCTTTAACACAAAAGTTACAAATTTGGTAAATTACATTTTAGTTAATACAATTGAGTTTACTACCTCAAAATTAAAGGAGTAGTCACACGATATAATTCTTACAATTAACCGGCCGAGCTAAGCGGCTAAATCCAGATACCTATAAATTTTAAATGATCTGAAAAATTCTGACAAGCAAACCTGCTCAAGTAATTAACTGAATACAAAAAGAGAATATCAAATGCAGATATAAATTTCTAAAGCAAATATTACGACTAGTACATAACTAAAACCTAGTCAAAATATCTTAAATTACTTAAGCCCACAAATAATTAAGTAAGTTAATAATAAAATGGCAATTTGCCTAAAGGGTAATACAATTCAATAACGGCACCTGATATGGCCTCACAAATACAATTACGCCTATTTTCGGGCGACAAATTTTAACACTTCCGAAACGCTTAATTAACACGGAAAGTGAAACATGAGCACAAATTATTTATTAAAGACCAAGTCCGGAAATTTAAGTTAATCCAAGTCCATACAACTTAACTGAGTCTATCTCGGTAAAAGTTCATACAACGAATTCAGACAGTTTGAACGGAGTAAAATGAGAAAGTTCACTAGATAAAGTCCAAATCAAACACACAGAATTCTTTCGAGTTACATACTATAAAAACTAAATACACTTAGTTCACTACTCATGTAGAGTATTCGTAAAATAACTTTTACACTACAGGAGATACAATCCTTACTCATTTACAAACAGACAGCCGAACGAATGTTCGCCAGTATGGCTGGTCACTTGAAGTGAAAGGAATAAAAACACAGGTCTGAGTTAAAATTGTTAACATAAATGGCATCACACTTATTAGCCTTTCCTTCAACAATAAGTCACAATAAAGGATGATAAATTAATATATGGTTTTCCAAGCTAGCAAATGGAAAAGAACTTCGACGACTCGTCTCGACTTAATTATGATAAATACGTGAACCCGTACTGGGTCGAGAGGTAGGCGTTCAGCCCAGCAGGAAAGAAGCCTTTAACTGTTGAACGCCCGTCGCACTCCCTTCCATGCAACTGAAATAGCACAGCTGACCACGCACACGGGTTAGGGCACGTTAAAGAAAAGGAACTTACGGTTGCCGTCGCTGACACCGAGAGCGAACGATACAGCGCCAATCTTCCGGTTTCTATCCGTAAGCTCGAGCACGTTGATTCGTTCTCGTTACCGGAGTCGTACGCCAGTGGAAACGCCGCCTGCGGTGCTTCTCTGCCGAACCCGCCTTGCTTCAGTAAAGGATGCGGACGATTCGCCACGTCGTCGCCTCTATCCGGCTGAGGGTCCAGGGGCTTCCCACCATCACGGGCGACTGTGTAGAGTCCTTTCCTTTCCAGTGTTGCGCCGGTAAACTTTAGCTGTTTTCCTCTTGAAGTTCGGCTCGCTCTCCCCTTTACCGACGAATCCTCCCGCCAAGAAAGCTTCGGTTCGACGTCACGGAGCCTCGTCTGGTCTCCATTGGCTCTTGCGTGATGATGGTTGTGACGACACTGTCTGCCCCGCTCCTCCCCCGCCTTCGAACGGGTGAATATACGTGATCGGTAATAACAGCCAGTGTCGCCGGAAATCACGTGTGGAATCGATTTCCGTGACATTATGCTAATATGTTCATTTATGTTTGTTTATTCTGACAGAGATACCACTTACGTCGCTCGTTCGGGACGTCGAATTCGATTTCCGGGTTCCAGCAATCCTCCCGCCAAACGGATTGCACGACGGGTTCTCCGTCGAGTTCGTTTTCAAGTCAGCCGACTCGAAAGGCCAGGGAAGCCACTGCTCGACATACGTAGAGAACGATTCCAATTCGAATTTGACATTTCTGAAAATAATGCCCTAGATGGGATTTTCGGTAAGAGATATTATCGGTTAAGCTTAAAATAGTTTTAATCGTCATAATTGGTTAGGGGTCAGTTCAGGGGCCGTGTGCCTCTCTTTTCAGTTAACGCTCCCTCATTAGTTTGTGTATGTTAGCAGAAGATATAATTGATTTGTATTTAATAACTATGATGTTTTTGTTATTTAACTTTCTCATTAAGTGACGCGGAAGGTCACGTGAGGCGTAGCTTGTAGTAATTTTCCGTATTTATGGTTGAAATTTTATCGCATAACTGGTAAATAAACATTTTCTTCAATGCCAACTTTGCTACCTCATTTCAAACCCACATTACCCCACTGATCAGTCACGTTACACAGGGAAATAGTTACGGTTTGAATGACCTTGAAGGAAAGCCTTAAATGGAAAGCCTTTGCTATAAGACGTTTTTGTTCTATCTAATGCATCGCCTCTGGACTGTGATATACATCATAGTGCTAGACACCCTGTACAGTAAAAAAAATCAACACATTAAATCGTTTACAATTAATACAGTAAGAATTCGTATTGCAAAAACGAAAAGAATACTTTTAAAATGCTCCCAATGGATGATCCTCTCCAACTGTGGCTCTCCAACAGTTCTAACCCGGCTCCGCTCTTGTTGGAATATTGTGTTGAAATATATCAAAAGTGGGAGGAAATAGAATGAAAATGAAACAATAGTTAATCTGATGTTTCTTCAGCCTTAATTGTGGCTGTAGTTCTTCTGTTTTGCTCGCGACATACTTGAGTTTAGGAGGTCTTGTGGCAATATATCGGCTTTGTTTCACCACAATCAGCCCATGGGAACATAGGATATGATAATTTGAAATTTTAATAGAAAACGCCCGTATTTAAAAAATTAGTGTAGTTTCATCATCACAAATGGACTAAATCTAAGCTGTCGACTTATACGTTGCGTTGGTGAGGGGGTATGTATCGCCGTGTTTTAAAATTTTAAATAGAAACAATATTCATGGATGCTTACCTCAGCTTATAAATTATTTCAAGACGAATAATTGTACAGCAAAATTTAGGTTTTGTGCTTAATAACATTGCTCTAACTGCGACGTCGTCAGCGATTTTCATTCTCAGCTTACCGTCATGTTTTTTCACGTCCGTTTTGAACGAAGTGCTGCCGCAGTCGCGCAACGCTATCGCTTCCAAGTATGCTTGCGCGCAAAAAAGTGCGTTGTACAACTTTGTGTACTTCCCTTGAGAGTTGCAGCCCTTTCTATTGAACAAACAAAAGAAATAACACCATAATTAGCCTAACAATTTATACCTTTACTGTTTTTTGGTAGTCCTTTCCATCAAGATACACAGTCGAGCCTCATTATTATGACCATCTCCTCTTTTGCCGTCAGCATCGTGTAGAGCATAAAAAAGACACATGGAGCTCGCTCGCTTGGTAAATATAAAAGGTGACATCAACTGTTGCGTGTCGTTTGATCTGCAAAAGAGAATGATTTTCGGCTCTTGGGCCAATGATGTTAGCAAATCCGAAGCTGCGCCGCTTGTGAACTAGTCGCTTGCTGCTGTAATTAAAGTATACCGTGATTGAATGAATCAATGACACCACTGGGAATAAACAGTGTGGAAGTTAAGGATCACTTTGATATTATAAATGAATGTCGACTGCGAAGACTTATGCAGATCAAACGACACGCAAAAGTTGAGTCATAATGATTTGGGTGGCTGGCAGTGTCCACAAGAAAAATACAGCAAACCCTTACTGCTTCTTGAGAAAGGCGCAATGACAGAAATGGTTAAAATTTGCATTGCAGTACATCACTGTTTCCGCTCAATTGAGTAGATGGACGTTGTCGAATTCAGTAGGAAACCTCCGTAAAGAACCACACTGTTGGAAGAATACAATCTTGTATTGCAGTGTCATGGTTTCTATATGTTTTCTTGCCATTGGCTGGGCTCATGGATACTCCTGATGACATTTACCCGATTTGATTATTTCTTCAACCTTGCAGATCAGATACACCTACACTATATGATCACAAATATCCGGACACATGCACGTTTGCGCTCTAGCCACGATTTCATGGAAATCAATAGGGCGTTGCACATCCCTTTGCCCGAATCACAGCTTCCACCCTTCCGGGAAGACTTTCCACCAAAAGTTGGTAGGTACTTTCCGGAATATTCCTCCATTCCTCCCGAAGAGCGAGAATCAGTTCAGGTACAGAAGTTGGCCGATGTGATCTGGCCCGCAAGCGTCTTTCTAATTCATCCCACAGACTCTCTATAGGATTGAGGTCGGGACTTTGTGCCGGCCAACCCATTTCTTCGACCCTTGAGTCCGCAAACCACTGCTGTACACGCCTCGCTTTGTGGCACGGAGCATTGTCGTGTTGGTAGAGAAATGGCCCGTTTCCGAAAAATTGCCACAACGTTGGAAGTGCACAGTTGTCCAAAACATTCAGATAACGGTCGGAGTTCATGATTCCTTGCACAGGAACGAGCTGGCCTAGTCCGTACCATGAAAATGAGCCCCACACCATGACTCCTCCTCCTCCGAACTTGACTGTGGGCTCTGTGCACTCAGGTAAGAAGCGTTCTCCAGGTATGCGCCAAACCCAAACTCGTCCATCGGATTGCCAAAGTGTGTAGCGAGATTCGTCTGTCCACATTACACGTTTCCATTGGTCCACTGTCCAGTTTCTGTGGGCTTTGCACCACTCCAGACGTCGCTTGGCGTTGACCCTGCTGATGTGGGGCTTGTGGGCAGCAGCACGGCCATGGAATCCCATCGTGTGCAGTTCCCGACGAATTGTCATGGTACTGGCATCATTTGCAGAGGCGTTTCGAAACTCTGTGGCAATTTTTTCCGCCGAGGACTTCCGGTTGCTGCGGGTGACACGACGAAGCACTCGACGATCTTTGTTCGTTAGTTTCTTGGGTCTACCGGTTCGTTGTTGAACTGTTGTTGATCCCCGGGTCTTCCATTTCATAATGACATCGCCTAATGTTGACTTGGGTATCTGAAGAAGGCTGGAAATGTCACGCACGGACTTGCCGCATAGGTGACATCCAACGATGGTTCCACGTTGGAACTCACTGAGCTCTGCCGAACGACCCATTCTTGCCAATGTCCAAGCAGAGTTGTGTCTGAAGCTATTTAAATGATGTGCAAGTCATTATCATGTGACATTGGGCCAATCGATGATCTGTGAGGGGTGTCCGGATATTTTTGATCATATAGTGTAGACATGGTGACTGGGGCGAATGGGCTATACGACCAGAACAATGCCATAAGTCATATAAAAAGAAATGGCCAGGAATGTCTGGAGTAGCACGACCAATATTTCCAACCACTTCCTTGGTTCCCTAATTCGATCCTGTATAGATTCTCGACCAGGAACATTTCAGCAGCTGAACGAGTTGTAGATCCAACGTAATAGGCCCCATCTGAGGATATGAGCTTGTAAACCCGGGAATGTTTGTAATGGTCCGTGTCAGCATTTGGTCGGTTTGGGTGGCGAGTCTCCGGTTATTGTAGGGATCCTAAAAAGAAACCCCGATGCCGGGATAACCGAACAAATAAGTAATTCGATAAGTTGAAGGCCCGAAATACGTAAAAGTGGCGTAGACAGTGCGATAATTTAGCATAACCTGAAACCTAAAAACTGAGAAGAGGAGCAACAAAACACTCTAGGTAGCCTACTTAAAATAAGTATAATAATTGCGTATAATTAATACAATCCACATTTTCTATGTAGAGTTTGGATTTCCGACTCTTGTCTTTCACATGATCTTTTTCTTCCCTCTCCTAAAGACCTGATTTGATGTCGGTAGCGGTAACAAAGCATCTGTTATGTGGTGACTACGGATTTCTGTAAAGCGTTCGATGCTGTACAGAAACTCTAATTACTTGAATATTCCCATACAACGTCATAGCAGATAAATGTATTATCGGTATTTGGAAGGAGAAAAATAGAAGAACACAATCACCTTGAATGAGAATTGGGCCTATTAATGGAGAGATGGCAAGACAATGGCAATTTTTATCCACAACAGGGTGTCAAATCCGCGGAAGAAACGATGCAGCAAAAATCGTAAATCCGAGGTTTCGACATCGAAGAAAGAGAAGGCGGAAAATAGAGAGAGAAGAAACCCCTCTAACCGCAATCGACTCGCTCCAGTAAGAGAGAAAATTAAAGCAAGATAATTGGAGGATGAAGTCCGCAAACTCGGCACAGAATCCTCCAAGATCGAATAAAAAGCGAAGCTGGAGACAAGGGGGGGGGGGGGGTTCTAGAAATTTAGGCGTCGACTACTAAGGTCATTTTGCGCCTTTTACACAAGTTATATCTGTATGCAGCCGGGGACAAACACAAACATCCATGCCCACGGCGGGATTCGAACCCACGACCAGGCGGACTCGAGAATTAGAAAGCCTACGCCCTAGCCCTCTCGGCCACCTGACCGGCCTGGAGATAAGGAGATCAGACAGTAAGTGGCCAGCAGGATGAGCGGAGCTACCAGGACCAGCCGGATAACGAGGTGCATTCCCCACGCCGAATGAGATGGCCTAGAGAACTGAAAGGAGCAACGGAGACCAGAGCAAGTAACAATTTGACTGATTCCATTAGTAATGTTGCCATTGTCTCTCCAAAGTTAAGTCCGGAACCCCGGTCATGGAGACCGCGCCATCGAGATGGTACCCGGCCTGATAGCCGAAATCGACGGCTACAAAGAGTGAGCTCAGCTCGAGGGGATCAAAGACGATACCGGTCCACTTATCCGACAGAACCCGCCGCCGCCCGAATCCAGCCCCGAACGACACGTGCGCCTGGAAGGTTGAAAGTTGAAAAGGACTTCTCGGATATCGTGCAGATAAGTGAAACCAGTGATTTTAATCTCGCAAATTATGAACTTACAATTTCCGAGTTAAACAGAGACTTTACCCCGGTCAGTGTAGAGGAACTAGACCCTGCCGCGGATCCGTGCTCTGAAGGAGAGGTAATCGAGGAACCGCCCGCCGAGGACGAGTACGGAAAAGCGACCGTGCTTCCGTCGGGGAAAAGGGAGACGACGCCCGACGACTCATCGGTACCCTCGGTCTCTCAAGACGACGCCGAAGTCGCCACAGCATTTCCCTCACCAAGCCATATGGTCCCTTCACTAGTTTCTCAACGCCACTCTGCGACGGATCAGGCAGCAACCCAACGAGCCCCGCCCGAGTGTTTCAAGACAACAAAACATTTCCCGTGGAAGATCGAGACCTTAGAAGTAGTTGTACCCATCGATAACATAGCCGGTATTCTCGCGGGGCGCCCTGCAGGATGTCCGCGCTTGGACAAAGGCACCACTTCTAAGGGTACTGTGATTAGTATTAAGACTTTAAACTATTGCCTGAATCTAGATTGTCCAGTAATAAACCCGTTCTATTTGCTACGCCCTATCTCAACTCTTGCCAAACTTCGACGTCCCATTCACATTCCTCCCTTGGCGATTGATAGAAACCAGACGACCTTTGTAAGTCCTGGAAGTAGTGCCAGACGGAGTTTACCCGAAGACCCATTAATTTCAATAACAGCTTCCGAACTGGACTGAGGACTTAATTGTTAATCGTTCAATTCAACGGTTTAAAGTTTCATTTCAATAATTGTTGTAATTATCAACTGGAGACAATTAAATAATTGTTGCAATTACCTCCTGTTTCCTCTGTTTTGTTTCGATAAAAAATACACGACATAGGGTTATACGACTCGATGAGACTGGGTGCGTGAATGCAATGAGAATTTTCCGAAAGGATTCAAGGTTGTTGCTGTGTACAATTACAATAGATGTTTGACCATTAAAAGGTGGGATATAAAGCAAAGATAAATGCTACTGACTATCAGGTATATGTCTTGTAACAGAGATATCGTAACGACATTCGACGATTATGTGGTCCTAGAGCAAAGGACGTGCACATCCTGCTGGACAAAGCATCCAGCCACACAGATAAATCAACTGTCTAGTACTGTGCTCGAATGAACAGGAAACTAGGATCACAGTTATCCCACTCTCAGACTTCCCTGTCAAGTCACCCAATGCCTCTCTCCTTTAAAGAGCTCTTCATATAAGACTTCCGAGAAGACTTTCTAGAATATTGAAAGCCTGTCAAGAGGAGTAGAACAGAATCGATCTCGCTGTTCTCCATATAAGCCTCTTACGGTCACAAGTAAGATGTCGAGCGATTTCGAGTAGAAAGGGCCTTCACACAGAGCGCTATAGGTGATGGAGAAATACGTTCCAGTCATATACCAGAGGAAGAAACTCGGTGAATAATCAAGAGACTTGGGATCAAGGCTGCGCTTCGATTCGCAAGAAGGATAGCAGATGAGGTTGTTGTTTAATATGGCATTTCCCATAGAAAATGTTTCTGGTGTTTGTTTTTTTAAACATAATAAAGTATGCTGTTCTTAAATTTAGCGCGCTGCTATACTTTTGTGTATTTTTATTTTTTAATTAAATAAAAATTAACGTATAATTTTGAATACAATAAATATTCTTATTATGACTATCAAATAAATATTTTATTTTATTTACTCATTAATATTTATAACTTTGTCATTGAAATGCTAAAATGTATAATGTAGAAAACATTAAGAAGCAGTCTTCACGACGCCGCCATCTTAGTTTGACAGAAAGAGCTATCACTTTTACCCCCTGCTTCCAGTATAGTACTAACAGTAAATGCATTCTCGCCCCCATAAACATGGAACAGCCTTCCGCACGTATGTAAAAGCAAATATGTAGGAAAAAAATATGAATTTAAAAAATTAGGTTAAATTGTCGTTTACGTTGTCAAGAAACCCCCCAATCACACAAAAGTACGTTTGAAAATAATAACTCAATCAAATTTTTATATATTATATGTACAGGGTCGACTCACATTATTATGACCACTCCAGCAATATACATATTGTTTTATGATCAGGTTCAAGATACGTTTAGACTACCGCCAATCTCTGAAATCGATATCCTGGAATGGCCTCAAAGATTTCTGCCTCGAGTGGTATTCCCGATTATATTTTTAAAAGCAGTATAGTCCATCCTTTATGTAAGCTGTTCAACATGTCATTGAAAACAGGATACTACCCGAAAGAATGGAAGTTAGTGAATGTAATACTTATAGCTAAAACATCAAGCCCGCACTCACCTGTAGATTATAGACCTATATCAATAGTATATTCCCTGCGAACCTTTTAGAAACTTATATTGCCATATATATGGAATCATTTATTGATCTCTATTTGCCTGAAGAGCAACATGGTTTCAGGAAAAATAAATCGACTTTGAGCAATCTATCAAGTCTAATGCATTATCTAACACACTATGTTGATCAGTGTACACAAGTAGACATTATTTATTTTGACTTTAGCAAAGCATTTGACAGTGTGAATATTCAGCTTCTTTTATTGAAAATTAAACGCTAGGTCTACCCTAAAACCTGAGCAATTGGTTTGCATCTTTGCTAATGGATAGAGTTTTCCTTCTCAAGAGAACAGATGGGTCATACGTCAAGGAAGAATTGGCAGTGGTGTGCCCCAGGGTCCCCCCCCCCCCCCTGGGTCCAGTATTATTTAACCTTTTCGTTGTTGATATTGTTCCTCAAAAGAATCTTAGTATTGTTAAGTTCCTTCTGTATGCAGATGATCTAAAGATTTATCTAGCTATACACAACTGGGCTGACTGCCGGAAATTAGCGCAAGCGCTTGATCTTAGTTTCCACCTGGGCCGTCAATAATGGACTTTTCTCGTGCTGCTGTAGTTAAAGTGTACCATTACTGGGAAAACGGGACCGTTCAGAATAAACGGTATGGAACTCTGAAGCACCACGTGCCATTGATGAGAGAGGTGAACGTCGGCTGAGAAGGCCAACGGAAGAGCTATAGTGGACCAAATTACCGCTCAAACCAACGAGGGTGATATCAGACATGTCTCTAAAACCACGGTACCGAGGACCCTGCTACGTATGGGCCTCCGCAGCAGACGGATGGTCACCGCACCCATGCTGACGAAGGTTCATCGCCAAAAACGGCTTCAATTTGCCCAACAGTACAGAACCTGGACCATTTCTAACTGGAAAAAGTTTGCCTTCTCCGATGAGTCACGACTTCTGCAACACAGAAGTGACGGCCGTTGGCGGGTGAGGCGAGAAACCTCCGAGAACAAGCATCCTGCAACAATTGTTGGACGAAAACAGGCTGGTGGCGGCAGCGTAAAGGCATGGGGGGGGGGGCGTGGTGTGGGCCCACTGATACCTGTGAAAGGCACTCTCAACCATTCGGTTATTTATCCATAATTGCAGATCAAGTACACCCATACATGGCGACCGTCTTCCCAGAGGGGGATGTCACGTTCCAGCAAGACAATAGTCACGGCTACAGTTGTTCGGGGGTGGTTTGAGGAACACGACCAAGAGTTCTAAGTACTACCCTGGCCTCCTAATTCCCCAGACCTCAACCCAATCGAGAACCTTTGGGATCACATCGATAGTCATGTGCGTGCTATAGAACAAACACCGCGTACCCTTCAGGAACTATCGGATGCTTTACAGTCTGCATGGCAATGCCTACCAGTAGAAACCTACCTGAATCTAAGGGATATTAGCAGTCCGCGCCGCTAAAGGCGGTTATTCGGGATATTAGCTGGTGATCATAATAATGTGTCTCGACTCTGCATTTTTTTAAATTTTCATTTCAGTTACCTCCATAGGAAGATAACCCGTGACGGAAAAAGTTATTTCTTTTAACCCGCCAACAATTCAAAAACTCAAGAGAAACTTCTATCTATCCAACCACAAAGGATTCATTAAAATTATGACTGAACAAATAAAAGGTCTGGACAATTTTTAAAACACAAAAACAATATTTTAAAATGAATCGATTCAGTCCACCTCTATTCAGAGGAACTCAGCACTTTAATTGGCCTTCCCTTAATTTAAAACACGTTTCAAAATCATACGGGGAAGAAAACGAAACGAATTTAGGTACTCCAACCTAAATATTTAGTGAAAACGAATTTTTATTGATTTTTAAAGGATTTATATGGACATCAGCAGTTGAAAGATGTAAAAAATAAAAGCATCAGGCTGTAGTTAGCGGTTTGAAAAGCGCGCCGCCTGTTGTAGTACTAGAAAACATTTTGGTGGGAGAGAAGCCAATTTTTCTGCATAATAAGCAGCTAAAGGAAATGTCATTGTTTTCGCATTCTTTTCACATACAGGAAATTTTATAGATTTCTGAGGAACTGTATCTGAAGGATGTGTTCACATAACATTTCTTACTAGCTAATATCCCCGGCGTTAGTCAGGCTCTTTATTGATGAAATTTTGCAATATCTGAATTGAATATTTGGTAAGAAATTAACCCTTTAAATAGCTTGCAATTAATACAGTAAATATTCATATTAAAAACCCGAAAAGAATTCTATAAATGCTCCCAATGGATGTCCCTCTCCAACTGTGGCCTTCCAGTAGTTCTACCCGGCTTCGCTCGTGTTGGAATGTTGTGTATAGCTGAGTGACTTTTACGTTGTGTCGGAGAAAAAATGTATAGATTTATGTACGTGGTTTCGAAAATGAGAGAAAATAGAATGAAAATGAAACAGTGGTTGATCTGATGTGTCTTCAGCCCTAGTTGTGGCTGTAGTTTTTCTATTTCACGATGTACTTGAGTTTAGGAGGTCTTGTGGCAATATATAGGATTTGTTTCCCCACATTCAGCCCAAGGGAACAGAAGATATGACAATTTGAAAATTTAAAAGAAAACGTCCTTATTTATAAAAAATGATCTACTTTCATTATCAAAAATAGAATTAATCTAAATTTGCTAATAACCGATACAGAATAAGAAATCATAAAAACTGACCTTTAAAAATCATTTTTCATCTAAAATTCAACAATTTATAATTCCACGTGAATAAAGTCGCGGGCACAGCTACCTAAAATAATTTTTATGCCCACGTAATCATATTTTAGATGTGAACTCGCCCTGCGTGGTGAACTTCAAAGATACGGGATACCCATATTCACCCGTTATAGTTTGCTCTACCAGGGGTTCTGGGATATCTTTTAGGGCAGTGGCCATCTTTCATGCAAGGGGAGTTTCTATTTAATGCACCTGCACCAACCCCACCAAGCTCCAATGCAACTACATCAACTAGGTTGTTGGCAACTTGGTCAAAAATCGCACGATTTCGAAAACGCCGCGGAGAGTTGTCTTCATTTGCATGACCAACGCCTCTACATCAGGTGTTCGATGATGGCCTCAAAATCTTCCATGTGGCTTGCTTGCTTCTTCCCTTTTTGGGTGGCGTGGATGTACATGATCGTTCATGTTTGTGTACTCTACAATTCCAACAATCTGAGTGGGGTTTTTCACTACTTGGTAATTTGTTGTTGCAATTCGCACTCCGCTCTAGATGGCTTGAAGCAAAACTTGAGCATTCATCACTGCGTGTGGTCTAGCAGTCGCCTTTTCTTCTGTTGATACGCTTTGGTCATCGACAGCTGCCTGGGAACTTCGATGACCACTGGAACTTCATGGACTTTTCTAAAATTATCCCCCACACTTTCTTTATTGGATTTAAAACTGGATTGCTTGGTGGCCACATCATCATGTTGACTTTGTTGGATGCTGGTCACCAACTTGAGGCAGTGGAATAAGGACAGGGTGCATTATCTTGCTGTAGAATTCAAGAATTACCGCAGATTTCTATTGCATAGGACAAGGAGACTCTAAGACCACGTGATACATTTTCGAGTTCATTTTGGGCGTAATGAAAGCGAGAGGATTTGTTCCATTAAATTCAAAGCCTCCCCAATTCATAACAGAATCATCACCTGGAAATATGCGGGAATAAAACGGTTTGTCTTTACCAATATCATTCCAGCTAACATTGTAACCTGTCGGGTCCATGCAGTTAGAACTTTTTCGTCCGTAAACAGCACATCTATTCATTCATGCCCCACGTCATTTGAACCTTGGCTAACTGTAGACGTTTCTCTCTCTGCAAAGCTGTAAAAGGAGGTTTAGAATTTTTTTTGTATATTTCATGTTGTCGTAAGATCCTAACGCTATCCAACCAGTTTTACGTTTCACCAGAAGAGTCAGATCCTTGGCAATTTTGGATGCAGTATGTCCTGTTCGACTTTTTACCCAGATGATCAGTCTTTTGTCACGGTGCGTGAACTTATGTTTACATCCACTCTCCAAACTATAATGACTATAATGGCATACGGATTATGACTTCTTGTTTGTAGTCTTTAATAAATATAAATTGTAACAACTTTTCATTTTATGAAATAATAATAGTAGCAAATTGGAAAATTGAGATTATGATTACAAAACGTATTACTGACTTCCGTACATGTTAAAATGAATTCCGGAAGGAAAAAGAAAAAAAATTTTTTGAGTGCGGGATTCGAACCCGTACCTGCAAAATAAGACGCCTACAACATATCACTGTACTACAACATTACACTTACTTTTAAAGTCAAAATTTTGGTATTTATAAACAAATCACATTGGTGATAAACTTTTGTGAAGTTTTTTTCTCCTGGAAACTCATCGAGGTGAATGAAAAGCAGCTTCTTTTCAATATTGTTTTCATTTTTAGCCATATTCTTCGCGATGACGACATGGCGATGCTGCCGACGCGATGAAGCCGACGCGATGACGTCATGGCGATGCTGCCTTCTGATTGGTTTTCCGTTCTGTGGCTATTTCGTTCTGATTCTAGCTGATAAAGTATTGCTGTCTCGTCTTCTAATATGATTCCCTTAATCCAAACCCACAATAAACCATTAAGGAATGACATAACCAAGTACCGAAAAGCACACCGATCCTGTACATTCGCTCATGACAGGTCGTTCCCAGTCGTTTGATATATTACATCCATATCTTAGCAGTAAAAATTTCCAGTGGTACAATAGTGGTATCATTAGTACAGGTACCCTAGAATAAATATCGATCTTCTTCGAAAGTTGTAATTACTCTTATATCTTCGTTCATAACAGGTCGTTATATGTAGTTTGATATATTACATGGCATATTTTAGCATCGAAATTTTTCATTGGTACCATAATGATGTCATTAAAACATATACTCAACATTTTCACTAGAAGGTCATGTTAGAGGATTCTAAGGTGCCATGGGTCCAGTTTTTATTCTCATGGACGATAATACATGTCCCGGGTTCTGATGGTGGAGGACTTTCTACAAAGTAAGGATATTCAATGCATCGAGTGGCCAGCAGGATATGAACTGGATTGAGCACGCATGGGAGAAAGCATACATAAGAACGTTTTTTTCGCTCTTCTTTTATCATTTCGAGTTGTTTGATATACTACTTGCTATATCTTATCATTGAAAATTGCTAGATGGGGTCTATATCTTATTTGTGCACGTGCCATTGAACCGATTTCGATCATCTTGGTGACTTGTTCGTGTCATGAACCATATTAATCGACTAACGAAAAAAGATTTTGAAAATCTTTCATAGCTTTGGAGGAGTTAGACAGACACCTTTCCCCACACAGACACCTTTCTTAATAAATGCTTGCTGGCAGAACAGAAACATCATAAGTATTCCATGGGTCATAAGAATTAAAGCCTTTACATGGTTTTAGCTAAATCATGATAATTAGTGATAATAATGCTTTTTTTCATTAAAGTGGATAACAATGGCACAGAGAAAAGCTTAACGTCTTTAGTTCATATGAATATTTTAACAGCATAAAGTATACATTTCGTCTCTCAACATATTTTTTATCAGATTTTCCTGTTTGTTTGTTGGTTTCTTTCTTTTTTTTTCTTGAATCAGGTTTTTCCCCCAGGAGATTTGCAAAAAGGAAAAAAATTGATCCAGAAGGTTGACATGTGCATTTAGGTTCCTAAGAGATTCATGAGACCAAAAGAAGCGAATGCTTTCCTTATTTCTTTCCCCGAATCAAATTTCTAAGAGACTGAATAAATATTAAAAGCACATAGTATCTTTACGAAGCCTTATGAATGAAAGCACGCTCTTAAAATTGTAGTTTCGAATTAAAGACATCAAAAAATGATAGACTGGCGCTTTTGTTTTGAATTTAACAATTCTGATTGTGATGCTCCATTAGCAGCAATTTAGCGAAAGCTGTCTAACTTTTCATCGCGAATCACTTTCTTAACAGCATTTAACAAAGCCACAAAAACTTAAACACCTATTACGAATGAGAATGTGAGTGATATGCAGCGACCTGCCAGCCAAACATATCTACAAAATATGATTTTCACCCTGGCACCTATCGATTCTCATCGGATCACTGAAGAGGGACCTGGGTGGCATATGATTCATGACCGACGTGAATTCCGCAAGCAATCGTATCATGACAATGACTTCTTCAAGTTGAAACTAATGTTTAGACAAGAATGGAAAATATTTGAAAAAATAATCTTCACAAACGGAATTTTATTATTTATATGTACAAGTTGAATAATTTACGCAATGTTATCTTTTATTAATATTTGAAACATCATAGTGAATCCTAATCTTTTGAACTTTTGTATTACACTCCGAGTAAATCTAGTCAGTTAAGATTTCCATTTGATGTGCACGCGACAAGGTAACATCATATTTGCGGAATACCAATTAAGCTTTAGCATTTGTAGAAAGTGTCAGCGAAGGCAAGTGTAATAATCGAGAAATGACGAAGCTGCATAGTAATACGATTCGAAATCCCAAACTCAAGACTCTTAATAAATTCAATTTCTTTCAGGTTAACAACTTCACTTGAAAACAACATGTACACCTGGAATTCTTCAATGGTACGAGGGTGGGCTGAAAAGTAATGCCTCCATGGCTGTAACTTTTTTATTTTTTAACCGATTTTCAAAATTCTTTTTGTATCTGATACTCACATTTCTCCTCTATGTAATGCACTATTCACTTTTTGACATAGTCCCCATCCCTTTCCACGCATTGTACCAACGCGTGACTAGTCGGGTGAACCTGTCGGAGAGGAATTCCGGGGTTGTCGTCGACACAAGGATTGAATGGCAGCTTTGGATCCTCTACTGCAGCACGATAACGCCCGTCCGCACACGATCGTCACACATCAGAGGGGGTTGCAGCGCCTACAGTTCAAAGATGAAAAACTGCAGTTCAAAAATGAAAGACTTTGCACCTTGCGACTTTCACCACTTCTCAAAGAGGAAAGAGCACCTTAAGAGGCATGAGTTGCGTTCTGAAGACGAGGTGAAACCTGCCGTTCGGTCTTGGTGAATTCCTCTCCGACGGGTTCACCCGACTAGTCATGCGTTGGTACAATGCGTGGAAAGGGATGGGGACTATGTCAAAAAGTGAATAGTGCATTACATAGAGGAGAAATGTGAGTACCAGATACAAAAAGAATTTTGAAAATCGATTAAAAAATAAAAAAGTTACAGCCATGGAGGCATTACTTTTCAGCCCACCCTCGTAGATACAGTTGCACGCGTAATGCTTACAAAACTTTTTTATCCACAAATTTCTACATAACACGTAATTTTAATTTCTCATAACAATAAAGTCGATCACGATCCTTGTAAAGCTGATGACATTGCTTCTAATAGTCGAATGAATTATTGTTGCCAGTATCGAGGCGCAATGACAAAATTATTACATGGTCTTTTAAACTTCTGGTCTGTGTCGGTTTGCTATATTTAATGAAATTAGGTCTATAAGTAAGGTCTATAAGTAAAGTTTATAGACATGGTCCTGAAGAGTCGATTTTTACCCCTCTATTGCATGACTTTGGCTACAGCCCAATCTTAACAATCGTAAAATCGTATAACAGCTAATGTTACGTCCTTCTTGCTGAGTACAACCATGGTCTTTTAATCTTCTGGACCGTGCACTTCATTGTGAAGTTAGGGCTGTAGCCATGGTCTATGGAAATAAATGACCATCGAGCTCCACTACAAAAGAAATCCAAAGTTTCTAGCTTTCGATAGGGCGAAAACTCCATTGAAAAATGGCCCTGCATAGCTCATCACTGGCCAACTGCGCATGCAGCGCCGCCCTCTCGGGAGCTAGAAGCTTTAGTTTCATTTTCTGTTTCAATGGAGCGGAATTGAATTGGGTCAGAATTTGATGACATTAACCAACATTTTTTTCTGCAACATTTTTAAATAAATAATTGATAAACCAACGTGAATGTATTACTTAGCTCACTCTTAACATTGGTCATCAATTATATAAATAAAATAACTGTACAAGTTAGGGAATTCAGATCACGCTAGGTGCCGCATACATCGCAGAAAGTGTATTCGACCTATGCGGCTCCTAGCGTGATCTGAATTCCCTAGCTTCCCTTAACAATGGAAAATGACGGGAGTTGAACGACCATTTACTTCTATAGACCCTGATCATGGCTATAGCCAAAGTCATGCAATAGATGGGGCAAAATCGGCTCTTTAGTAAATATAACCCAACCATGTTCTGTAGAAGTGTATGATCGTTGAGCTCCAATTGAAAATTGAAGCTAAAATTTATAGCTCCCAACCCGATAGAGCTAGAGCAGTTGTACAATCGGGCCAAATGCGCATGCAGCGCCGCCCTATTGGGAGCTAGAAACTTTAGTTTCATTTTCAGTTTCAATGGAGCCAGAAATGAATTGGGCCGGAATTTGACGGCACAGTACTGCCGAAGTTAGTGAATTCTGCAAAATTTTTAAATATAATTATAAATAAACCAACTAGAATACATTATATACTCACTCTTAACATTAAGCATCAACTATTTATATAAATAATTTATTTTTTCAATTTTTGTGCCCAAGTGTGATCTATGCGGCACTTAGCGTGATCTGAATTCCCTAACTTGTACAGTTATTTTATTTACATAATTGCGACCTATGCGGCACAGAATCTAAATGTGTGATCTAAATTTTCTAGCTTTTCGAAACAATGGAAAATGACGGAAGCTCAGTGGCCATTAGCTCATACAGATCATGCTTCCAACAAACCATGGTGGAGGCTGAATTATTGCTCAGATCCCGATGGTCAGTAACTTTTCAGAGCCCAGGCCTGTCTTTTTCATTGGCATTGTGTAGTCTTGGTTTCGGCTTACTTACATGCTAAAGGAAATGTATAAATGCAGTTATTTAAATAAAGACTCCCTAGAAAAACTAAAAAAAAAATCCCCATCTTCATCGTTCAGGTAGCCATCGTCATGGAAAATTTAATAGCGGTTCATTCAAGCTGTGAAAATTTGGCAATCGCTATTTCCTATGCATAATTTAAGCTGGAAAGAAATCCAGTAAATATTTCCATCTCCTATAAGCTTTGAAGGGGAAGGAACGATTGCAACGGCCTATTATGAAGGACGGTTCAGAGATTTTTAAAGCACCACTTTCCAAATCGTATCTGCAATAGCCATTGAGTTATTGCCAGGACCAAATTTGAAAACCCACAAACAATTTGACCGCGGCCGCCTCTTTATTGATATCTGATAGACTATGATTTCCAATGAGTCTTACTAGGCATTTACTCAAATGTTTAGCTAAAATGACACTCGAAAAAGAAATGACTAAATGATGCTTCAAAAGATGCCTGTGATCTCACTAACATTCGCAAAAATTTACTTAAGCTTATTTTCAAGAATTCCTTCTCAGTATACTCTATTCCACTTCGATAAACTAAGTCAGGGATGCATTCAAAATAAATCAATTTAGCCAGAATAATGTTCATCGAAACGTAAGCTGAATTTCATCGAATTCAATATCTTCCGATAAGATGACTCCTTGAGTACGCTTGTTAATTAGTGATGCGGGTTAACTTTAGAAATTTTTTTAAAAGTAATGGAACCAAGTTGCAATTAGAAGTCTGACCCCTAAAGAGAAAACAAACATCTATTCCCATAAGATAATTCGAACTCGGAAAGCCAAAGAACTGAAAACCGGGCTACTTCCATAAACGCGGCTGACAATTAAAGTGTATAATAAAGGCTGAAGCTTTTGAATGTTGTGGTTTTGCTCTTTTTGACTAATGGTAGTAATCGCTTTATACTCTGTCCGGCCACTTTATTACATACTCGTACACCTGCCTCCTTTCGCTTTCAAAACACCCTGAATTCGTCGAGACAAGATTCAATAAGCATTCCTGAGGTATTGTGAAAGTATGTAGACGTGAGTGCGTCACACGAAGTTCTCGAACATTTGACTTGGATACAACAGGCGTGGAGTGAATATTCATTTCCAGTTCATTCCACAAATGTTCAACCTGATTGAGATCCGGCGATTGCGCGGTCCACTGCAGCAAAGAAAAGTCATCGACATGTTCCTGGAACCATTCCATGGGAACGCGGGCTTTGTGCACCGGCGCATTATCCTGTTGGAAGTACCCGTCTGTTTTGGATAAACTGTCAACATGAACTGATGCAGTTGGTCAGCAGCGATACCTACGTACGTTCTGGCATCCAGGCAAGTGAATCATAGACGCAACTTTATAATGACACTGCCGATAGACATGATGGATTCAAGCTGTTTGCGCCAAATTCTGGACTTATCGGACCAAGCGAATTTTTTCCAGTCGTCGATGGTCTAGGGCTGTTGTTGCTTTGCCCACAGAATGCGTGCTTTCCTGTTCAGGAAAAATATTTTCGAGTTGCCAACACTGTCGTTGATGAGGTCGGTCAGCGGACTGAAAAATATTTTTCCCACTAAAATCGAATTAAAAACCCGCTAGTTCTATTATTCTCATGTAATCTTTAGTGGACTTTTAGTGGGTTTTAGTGGAATGCCGATGACTCGACGTTTTTTGTGCGTGAACCATTCTCGATACACCCTTGAGTACAAGGAAATTTCAGGAGAACTCGGTGACGCTTTGTCCAGCATGTCGTGCACCTACGACGATGCCCCGTTCAAAGTCTGTTAGATCTTTGCGCTTTCCCGTTATCGCTATGATTTGTATTTATCCTATCAACGGAAAGATTGATTAGCTCGTGTTTATAAAGAAAACAAGTCTATAACCGAATCATTCTGTGTTCTGCTGTCAGAATTGTGTCATTTTGGTGTGCTTTTTCCAGCATACTGTAGTATTGATTCAACCACAGCCTGGCTATCATATATGCCTCATTCTCCCTGTCAATTTAGTGGTTTGGTCCGCACCAAGATGGGCTTTTCAGCAAATGGCATGAAGTACCTTACCAACTTCAGGCATTTTTTCTTTAATTTCCCCCATAAAACAATGGTTTTAACATTCAATTTAAAGTAATTAAAGGGTGCTCAACACCTTTGTAATTGGACACTTTCTTGCATAAACTTGAAAATGCCACTCCCAACTAGCCTCTACCCTGCTTAGTAATAATACTTTTAATTTTATTAACCTACACCAAATTGTTTTCGAATTATACGCTGTATTACCAGATTTTTACCTCACCCTGTATAATAACACCACTCTTAACAGTTATACATCCCTTTATAAAGAAACTCGATATTACTTTTAGCTGTTCTCTCCTGTGCCCCTTAGTTTATTAGAATTACTGCAAATTAGTCATAACCTAATAGGAAGGGCATTCTTGGTTTAATTTCTGTTATTGCATGTACTTGAACTCGTAATTATATATTTATCTGGCTCGGTTATCAATGTAACCAAAATCCCAAGGGCACATAAAGGATAAAAAGTCTTTCTGGTGCGGCACTAGTTAGGTTAGAGGTGATGTCTACATAGAAATTATATAACAGAAAATGGTGCTTGAACAATGCTGGAAAGAACAAGGGTTCTTTGGTCATCTGAATTTCAATTGACATTTCCTGTAACAAATTTTCTTCAATTCACTGGTTAGGAAAGGGTAAAAGTGAACTTCGGAAACTTCTCTGAAACATATTTTTAAGCAGATTCATCGTAGAACTCGTAGCCGGTTTATGATTGCGGAAGAAATAGGAAATTTTTATGTCAAAAATTTCCATAAGTTTAGAGGCTTGGTAAAGTTATCTAAAGTTTTTTACAGCTTTAGGCCTTTCTCTGTGAAATAGGCATGTTAGACACTTTTCTGTAGCGACAGATCTCGTTTGAAATTGGTAAACATTTTTGACCTACTTTTCTTTAAAACTTTTATTCTATCGTTGAAAGAAAATCGAGAATTTAATAAACAAAGCTAAGTTGGTTTTATGTTTACTATTTCCAATTTTCATTTTGTTCCTTTAAAGCAAAATTTAGTGACCTTCCGATGACCTGATTATGCAAATTAGGACATATACAAGCATATAGAGACAAATTTCCAATTACAAACTTGTTCCGCATTCAATTATGAAGGCAATTAAAAAACCGCATCATAATCGGATGAAGAGATCACTCAAATATGAAACGGACACATTTCCATATGCAAAGGGTTGATATTTATTTTTCACCTGTAAGTAACAAAATTGAAAATACAGAAGCTACTCCGCAAGCAAAAAGTAATTAAAAATATGTTCGAAATGTCTTCCACAAACCCCAAAGCGTCCCATTCTTCCTTCTTTACAAGTAATAATACTATAAGCTATTTATGGTGATTCTATGTAATGGGGATATTATGTAATTATTCTCATTTATGGAAGTAAATTTTTAGGAGCACGGGGGAATTTTAAAAGACAATGCAGTAACGAATAAGGAAATTGAAATTAACATTTGCGTGTCTAAAGGAGAAGAAAAGGACAAAAGTAGAAATACCCGTGACGATATTTTGAACTCGACCGAAGCTCACATAAAAACCGGGCAGCGAACGACAAAGATTGGCAGACGTCCATATTAACGATGGCGACTACCGTAAAATGTTGGAAGAAAGCCAGGACAACCCAATCGCATGTTGCGGATTCATTCAAAGCTCAATAAACAGCGGACGCTAGAAGATTGCTTTGCGAATCAAAGATTAGCTTATTACTTTCTTATACATAGTATAAGGAAGTATTGTAATCACGAAAAATTTCGATCTTCAGATTTTCACTGATCTATACGTTTTAGGGTCCCTAGATTACGAAAAAGTGATTTCTGGAAAATGTCTATGTGTCTGTGTGTCAGTCTGTGTGTGTTTGTGTCCACGATAGCGTCTAAACGGCTAAAGCTATCGAGACCAAACTTTAAACTTAAGATTATAATCTTCCTTGGGAGGTCTGATTAATTTTCCAGTGGAATCGGTGAACCGGAAGTATCAGTTTACTCTAGCGCCAAAATATAAATTTTGAAATATCTCGTTAACCATTGCGTTTATGAAAATTTTGAAAGGATTGAAAAGTGGTACAATTACAATTTTAAACAATTTTTGTTAAGAAAATTTTTTAAAATTCCAACCGGAAGTACCAGTTCTACTCTTATCAAAATCCAGTGTTTTGCTAATATAGGTGAAATAAGACGGGGCCGGCCAGGTGGCCGAGAGGGTTCTCGAATCCGCCTGGTCGTGGGTTCGAACCCCGCCGTGGGCATGGATGTTTGTGTTTGTCCCAGGCTGCGAACAGATATAACTTGTGTAAAAGGCGCAAAATGACATTAGTAGTCGACGCCAAAATTTCTAATAAACCAACCAACCAACCAACCAACCAACCAACCGAAACAAGACGGAATAAGAAAATTTGTAAAGTGTACAAAAGTGTTTGGAAGCTAATTTTAAACAACCTTTGTAAAAAAATTTTTTCAAAATGTCAACCGGAAGTACCAGTTCTACTCTTGACAAAATCCTGTTTTTTGCTAATATAGGCGAAAGAAGATGGTATAGGAAAATTTGGAGTCTATACCAAAGTGTTTAGAAGCTAATTTGAAGTAACTTTTATTCACAAACTTTTTCAAAATTTTGTAGCCATTGTTTTATTTTTTTTCTGTATTTGGACTATGACATTTATGTATAAGAAAGTCGCGTGGTGACCACACCTCATTTTTTTATCTAACAGATTACTTCAGCTTTAAGAAGTGCTTCAAGAAAGATTAGTCTAACGAAATTTAAATATTTCAATTTATTATCAACCTCTTCAAGTATACTTACGATGAGAGGATAATATATGAGGTGTGACCAGTAAAAAAAAAAATAATGGTTATGCAACAAAACATAAAAAAATTATCCACACCCTCGCGATTACAATATATAACATAAACTTTAACATAAAAAAATAAAAAAATTAAGAAAATATGCCTGGCCAAAAATGATAAAACCATAATACAAAAATGTTCTCCGAAACGTGTCAGAAATGTCAATTTAAACCAACAGCTGGCATTAAATAGCAATACAAATGGTTACTAATGTGGAAATTAATCATTTGATTTATTAACAATGAAAATAATGCCAATAGGACAACTTTTAAGTAAATTTGAAAACTGCCCTATATGAAAGTGACCACTCGGGAAGATCAATAACTAAAGCTTTGGGACGTTCACATACCGTAATTGGCAATTACCTCAAACTAAAAGATAATTATTGTGTAAAAAGTCTACCGGACGGCCCTCAAACCTCAGTGACCGTTATAAAAGGGCAATTACAAAACGAATGACAAGAGCTCAGAGACGTTGTGAAGATATTCCTATTGAAAGAATGAAAGTCGTCAATGCTATTCATGAAGCAGGAAGATTTGTGTGTACAAAAAAGACGAGTCCAACCAACAGCACTCTTTCCCAGGCACAAATAACTGAGACTATTCTTGGCACGAGAAATGAGGTCTTGGACCGCACAATGGCAAAAGAAATTTGGAGCGTTGAGAAAAAAGATCAATCTGGACGGTCCAGATGAATATGATTTCTATTGACATGATCTAAAAAAGGATGAGGAATTGTACTCTAAACGCCAGCAAGGAAGAGGCAATGTTAGGGGAACTTTTAATTGGCACGGGCAGTCCAATTTAGCGTTTATTTCAGGAAGAATAAATGCTATTCAGTATCACCAGATGTTAGAAGTTCATCGATTGGAAGTTTACAACAGTTATTTCGCAGAGATAATTGGACGACCTTTATTTGAAGTTTACAACACAAAGTCGACTTTTGAGTGGATCTTCGCTAATGGGGTACTATGGTGAACTGGCCTCCCATATCACCTGATCTTATCCAATTGAAAAAGCTGGTTAGCATAAGCTGTTTATGAAAATGAACAACAATTTACACCAATTGGAGGATTGAGGGTCGAATCATAAAAAGCTGGAAAAATATCACCCGAAATATTTCCAATTATTTGTGCATTACTTGTAAATTCAATGCCAAATCGTATATTCAAAGTTATTGAGAAAAATGGTGGATTCATTGGATATTAAACAACCTAGCTTTATCATTTTTGAGGAGGTATATTTTGTTTATGATTTTGTAATTTTTTTCTGCTAAAGTTTTGACCATTATTATTATTTATTCAATGTAAGCCTATAGGTATTGTAATCACAAGTTTGTGGTTACATTTTTATCATCATCTAAAAAAACCCTATTAACGACGGTACAGAAGTATGTATGTACTCTGTAATGTGTATGTCACACGCCATAGCTTTTGAAAGGGTTGACCTAGAGGCTTGAAATTTTGTACACACATCGGCCCTAGGGGACGGTGCGAAAAATACAGCAAATCATCTAGGGTGGCTCGGGGCCCCTCAGGGGCCACTTGTATGAATTTCATGGTTCCTTTTTTATCATTTGAACAAAGAGGCCTAAACTCCTGAAATTTCGTAAATTTATAGTGCGGTTCTAAAAAAATAAAACCAATATACAAGAAAAGTGATAAAAGCCTCTGGGGCCCCGCCGGAAGTCCCCAGGCCCCAAATACAATTGAAGCTATAACACAAGGATATTAAAATAACAAGGATTGCTTATGCGGGTAAATTGACGCGATTGGCTGGTGCAGATGACGTCACTCCTAGACCTTGCTTCAAAGGAAAAGCATATGAACACAGCAACAATTAACGTATTTTTATTTATTTGACATTTTTGATAAAAGTTATTATTTATTATTGCAAAATATTACATATCTTTATGTATATGTTTGATCTGATATATTAATAAGTTATCTATATTTTTTTCATACCCTTTTTATTAATTCAAAATTAGCTTAATTCATAAACTGAAAATGTCGTTTTTATTGCAATGCAAATATTAAAGGATCTGTGCACTTTATTTTTATAAGTAGGCTTCGGATTTGCATATAATGCATATTTTTT
>JAHWFO010114413.1:583901-594954 GCA_023313115.1 Rhysida immarginata | reverse complement strand
AGGCAAGCAAACTCTTGCGTTATGTAGAATCGAAACTAGGCTAGAATAGAAACTAAGCTAGAAACTACTTCTTGTACCGCTGGTTCTCCTGAGGGGACGAGAGGGCCAATTTTTGAATTGTTCAATCTATCGAAGCGTTTTTCTTAATAAAATATTAGGATAAATCGAAAATTTTTGAATGATATATTTTACCCTGGATGCAAAAAAAAATAAACTTTTCGAATTTTTTCCGTGGAGTTTACCTTTAAGAAACAGTAAATAAACAGTAAGAATAAAAAAAGAACTCGTGTTTGAAAATTAATTTTTAAAACTACTGTTAACGTTTCCTTGTAAGCGAATACTAAAAACCTGCGACTCGCTGGTCGAAAACATCTTGCGGATGCGCCAGAAAACTATGCAAGTAATCACACTTACTATTCTATTCGTTATGGTTCTTCGAAGAACTGTCCAACTAGCCACTTGTGATATCATGTCTACACGACAAATTGCTCTCAAATGGAGTCAGCCTGTAAGTCATAGCATCATTTGAAGAACCTTAAATTCATCATCAACAACAGCAAACGTGAAGAAAGTCAGCAAACAAAAGTTGAGCGATGTGCATTAGCAAGCCAGACTTCAATGGGCAAAAGCAGGAATGGCATTCTGTTGTTTTCTCGATTGAAAACAAAAATTAACTTAGATGGCCCTGGTGGAAATAAATGTTACTACCATGATTGAAGAAGATAATCACGTGAAAGATTCAGTCGTCAATGTAGAAATGGTTTAGTCATATTTTGAGATGCATTTGCATATGATGGAAAAGCTGAGCTAGGAATTTTCAACACAAGAATGAACTCTGGAGAGTCTCAACATTTGTTATATGAAAAGTTGATTTCTTTTGGACCCTTCTTTGGAGATGATGATTGGATATATCAACAAGATAACACACCATGTCACGCGCAGTCATGTCACGAGCAATCATTTCGTGAAAATGACTGCCACAAAAAAAACAACAAAAAAACAATTGTCCGCTATCAAATTTTGTTTTCGATTGGGGCTGCATTCTGTCCCATTTTACGGCATTCTGCTAGTACACAGAGAAGCGACAGCAAAGCAAGATGAGCCTGAAGTACCTTGCACTGAGATAACTGAGCTGTTGGAATTGTGCGTGATGATAGGCTAATAACTGTGGGGGGAGCTCCGTCGTTGCTCACAATTCTGCATGATCAACATGCAAGTGTGCGTCTAGTGGATTCCGCGGTTACTCATTCCTGAAGAAAAACAGATGAAGCCGATGTCTTTCGGCAACTGTAAAAGTAATTCTAAAGGCAAATAAATAATCACGGCCATCCGAAGGCAAACTAGCTGGCAGAACATGGGGGGAAAAAACCTTCGTCACAAACACCGTATAAAAAATGCTGTTAAAATCTGTAGGCAAAGTGGAAAAACATATTCGGAAAAAAAACCCGGAGTTTTATCCAAAACGGTAGGCGTTTCACCACGATAATGCTTGCCCGATTGTCAACTTAGTGACTGCTTATCTGAAGAGAGAAAAAAATCGCTTATAATCCTGACTTGAGTCTTTATGATTTCTTTTATTTCCTAAGCTGAAATCACACTTAAAAAGACAAAAGTTCCCAGAATATGCAATTGTCATTAAAAAAGCGGAGGCGATGTTCTGGAAGAAGGCAAAGAATGGTTTAACCATATTTCTGGATTGATAGAAACGTTAGCCAAATGCATTCAAGTGGGTGGGAACTGCTTCGGAAAAGACCATATGTCCATTGATCTTAAATAAACGGTTTACCGTTAAAATAATTCAGTGTCACTCTTTTTTGAACAGCCCTCGAAAGGAACCAAAAAGCAGTAAAAAATAATTCAAGAATGATCGATAAAGGTTTTATCCTACATCACAGCTCAGATGTTTTTTTTTAATTATTAATGAAAATAGGAAATAACTGTTATTGCTTTCTGTCATCCAAATGATAAATTTAAAACCTTTCAATTATAGTACATCTTCTTCAGACGCACTTCTCAAATCTGAATTTTTTATAATAGTGGGCAAGATGGACATGAATAATGATGTATTGTATGTAAACGGTGGTAATTTAATGTTTATATTTGGAGGTTTATAACTAGCAAACAGTGAAGTGTAGGCTATATCAGTTCTTACTTAGGTTTGCCATAAGCTTAGTAAATGTTGTTAATTCCAGAATCATGACCATTTAAAACTTTTTTCCTGTTAAATCGCATAATCCCAAAGTATAGATAAGTTGATTAATTTGGAGAGCTTTAGAAAGAAAAATCAGAAAGGTCGTTTTCTTGTTCAGTCTCTATTTTCTCGTTTTGATTTTTCTTATAAAAATAAATTTCTTCAACGTCCTAAAATTATTGGGTATTCGTTGAAAATTCTAAATTTACTTTTGTAGTAGAATGGGTTTAATTTTCGGTGTTCCTTTATTTCATACAGGAGATATCAATGGAGCATTTTCATGCGAGTTCTTTATTTTTTTTCTCTTAAAAAATCGCGGAGGAAAAGGAACAGATAAAATCTTAATGGTTGGTTCATTACGCTTTTGGGTGCGTCAACATCAAGTTATTTTTCGTCTTTTCACAAGAGTCATATCTTAACAGAATCCTGAGACAATTCCACGTGACCTTTATCTTAACGCATTCCGGGGACAAACACAAACATCCATGCCCACGGCGAGATTCGAACCTAATTTCTGTAAACATTTGTCTAAACACACAACTAGAGGCCCGCGTCTTTTGCGATAGAATTAGTCGTGAGAACATCATTTTCACCAGTACATCGTTGTCTGCACAGATGTCCTTTCAGCTTGTCAAAATAATGAAAATTACATGGCGCAAATCTGAGATACATACCACTCTTAATATTAATAAGCTCCGATTAATAAGGCCTTTGCCTTTTAATTATTTTATGTATTAAGGTCCGATTAATTGCATGTACTGTATATGTAATTCCTTCAAATTTTTTCATTTTACAATTATTCAAGTTTCAAGTTACATTTACTTTAGTATGAAATCTAATCCGTCTTGTTAATGAAAGTTACATATTCCTTTGTAGACTTCTGCGTTTTATACTCTTTTATACAGGCTTTACCACATTTGCCCATTTTCGGATAATATGAACTTCGGTTAAAACGGATTTTTTTCGAAGGTCCACTGAAATTCGTACCATCACCTTTATATTGAAAAAAAATTTTACAGAAAAAAAACGCATCCACGGAATACTTTCGTGCCTATAAAAAAGAATTTACAAGATTTGTTCGGATACTTCAAACGCTCATGTGATTCTGAAAGCTCAGATACGGTAGATTCAAACCGTTCAGCTCAGTGGATTTACTTAGAACAGTTATACTAACAGACAGTTCCAATTTTGATCACAAGATGTAGTTTCAGATGAAGAGTATAAGTGTACAGGGCAAGTAAAAATGATGGACCTGATTTCAGAAGTTTACTCTGTGAAATGAATATATGAGACATGTGCTACGAAAAGTAAACGTTTAAAGTTTACTACAAACACATCGCATCGGATCACATCACTAATGCCGTTAAACACAGAGTTGTTTATATGATAATCAAGCACACAGAACGATCTTTGTTCTCCAGTCAACGCCATTTTCTTTAAACGCTCGCTGCTGACCCTTAGCGGTAGAAAGTAAAAACACTGCGTGGAAACTAAACTGTGCACATATCTCACATTGCGATACGTTCATTAAACATCACAAAATAAATGTCTGAAATCGAGTCCCTCATTTTGACTTGCCCTGTATTTTTTAATGAATTTTTATTACTGCTATTACGCGTAATCGCAAAGCGATGGCTTAGCATACCGGCACACGGAAGGGAAAGGTATGATCGAGGTGGCGATCACCGTGAACGCTATCAGCAACTTCTCTTCAATCTGGGCTTGCATGCTCACAGAGGTCACGTGGATGGACGTATTGTTGAGAAAGGTTGAGCATGCGGTGTCTTGGTAGAGTTCACAAAACCCAGATGGACTAGTTTCAGTGTCTATTATTTATTATTTTGTTTTGACATAGATACTCCCTATCCGAAACGTCAGCTGTTTTCAGGTCTTACCACCATGTGTTCAATGATTGTTTTAAAGACGTCTCAAAAAGTTGGTTCAACCTGTCTGGATATACACGAGGACATTAGACCAGTAATTGACACAACTCAAAGTTGATGGTTCAATTTGAACGAAATGCTGGGCTTTAAAGTGGTTTCAATTTGCAAATTATCTGAGAAATTTTCATAAAACCTTTAAATTATTGATCATGACTCTCATTAATTTTCAATTTAGAAAATGTTTAAAATCAGAGAAATTGGTCGGTATTTTTTAAAATAATTAATTACAATAGAAGTTCTTTATCAGTTTACATATAAATTAATATTGGCTTTTCCACTCAGAGAGGAAATTAATTAAAACAATTTAGGAAAAGCTACGGACTTTAAGGGACTTAAAATAACAATGCTCGAGTGTAACAGGTTTTCTTTTATTCTCTACACGATTCTTAAATGTATCCTTCTTAATTTGTAGTACAGGATTTTCTTCAACCCTCGTGTAATTTATCAGGAAGCCAATGTTTCTAGAAACGCTGATAAGTGAATGACTGGGCTCGTTAGTGGAAATTTATTTATAGTGATTCTTATTGGCGGGCCACGATTTCATACGCTCCTAATTGTTAACAATAACAGTCGGATGGTAATTGAGCCGTTTTGGGAACGGAAAGGGTGTTGCCCAACAGTTATCTTTATTGGAGCATTCAATTGGCATTCACGACATTATCTGCCAACGTCCCCGCTGGCATTTGATCCCCTTATGGCCCCCATTTCAGTTGGCTATTGGCTCCTAGGATGCACGGCTGACACCTTGTAATTGCGTTCGTTCTGATTTTCAAGCCAAGTGGCGTTGTAAAAGAGACAAAAGTAGAGTAGAATCGGTTTCTCACTGCATCATAAAGACAGTGGCTGGGGGAAAAAAAATCAATTTCTGCTGCGCAATGGTTTTTAATTTCAAAATGGAACTTCAATTATTTCATCAATTGTTCAAGATTAAACAAGTGATTCGAAATGGCTTTTCTTAAGTGGTTGCGTTCCAAGTTAAAATTTTTTCAGATGCTCAATATAAGAAATTAAATTTGCAGAAATGCCTTTAACGCCGTCATATTCTGAAGATAAAACTTTTCATTTTTGTAATTCCTGAAAATAAATATCAATATAAAGAGGCTTAAAAATTATTATGTTTTACGCTGCCTTCTACTTTATTTTAATTAAATATAAAATCATATTTAATCAATGTTATTAATTACTTGATTGAAAACATAAACACTTTATGCCAGTCTATTCAACTATTTGTTGAAACTCTATCTCCACTACCTGCATTTAATTACACAATTATCCCCACATTAATAATTTTTTATTAGGAACGAATCCAGCAACACACTAGAAAATCAGACACGAATGAGCAGAGTATCATTACCAAAACGAACTACAAAGTTTATGAGTAATTTAAATGTGAAACAACATGAATGGGTAAATGCAATCGATACATATTGATTGAGCATTTCTGAGTGAGATGCAGAAGTTGATGTGAATGAATAAATCCGTATGGATGAATGTAAACGTATAAGATAGTCAGAGTATGTAGAGGTGTATTCAATAAGTAACAGGCTGAACGCAATGGGGACTAAACAAATGAATTTATTTCAGAACGTTTGACCGTGGTGGTTCAAGCAATTATCCCACTGTGATACAAGGCACGGAATACCTTTCTCATATAAGGTCTTGGTGTCAAATCCTCAGAAGGGAAGATTCGCTGAAAATTGCGATTCCGAGGATTTAACATGGAGAAAGCGAAGAAGGAGAGAAACCGACACCCCCGACTGGAATGGACCCGCGGAGAAAAGAGCAAAGCAGAAGAAGAAAGGCGATTGGAGAATCCAGTACGCAGAATCGGCACAGAATCCTCCAAGACGGAATAAAAAGA
This sequence comes from Rhysida immarginata, assembly GCA_023313115.1. NCBI lineage: Eukaryota > Metazoa > Arthropoda > Chilopoda > Scolopendromorpha > Scolopendridae > Rhysida > Rhysida immarginata. The sequence continues at coordinate 588,959 of JAHWFO010114413.1, read as the reverse complement.
GGAGGACGGGCAATAGAGGGGGGGGCAGTAAGCGATGAAGAAAGAAGCCGATGTCGACTCAGTTCCGGATTCCAGAGGAGAGCACGGATTTCGATCTAGCCGTTGAAGAAGCAGTCGGAAACTAAAGGACAGTAAGATAAAGACTCACAATTATTCTTCTCATGTGTTTCCCTCCATTAAGGCTAAAGAGTCCGCTGCCGCGGCAAGGAGCATATCCCGAGAGAGCCTAAGTGCTGAACCCGATCGAGGAGACCAAAACCGAAGGCAGTATTCAAAGTATCATCAAAGGAAGTTCGCCCGTCGCCCATTGAGTGCTCGCAGACCCCGTCGAGGCATCGAGGACCGTTCAAGAGAGGCCCGACATAGACAGGATCCTTCCAAATCTGGATTTCAAAGAATTGAGTGTGTTCCAAACTTCGATGATATATGCGTTGCATCGCCTAGCCCTGCCCTCCAAGACGGAAAGGAAACGAGAATATCCGAGGAGCGAGTGGATTTTACCGTGTCCCCCTGCAGACCTTTCATCCGAAAGTCAAAACACAGGAGTGTTAGGCCGCGTTCAGTTAGGACGAGGCGAGTCCTGCGACGAAATTTCTATAGGACTCGAACAATGGATAACGGAGTTAATCCTTCTTTAACCCCTTCAGTCACCTTGGCAACATATGTTTCCAACTTGTATCTTGGACGTTTACCTTGTCAAAACTGCGGTATTTTTTATGTTTTGTAAAATTTCGTACTAAATAAATGACATGAATAAAATCTGTTGATTCTCTAATAAATATGTATATTTCGGTAGCAAATATAGCCATACTTGTAAAAAGATAATAAAAAATGTTAATAAATAAAAAACTGCTGGTTATGTTTAATGTAACAGTATCAATATAATAAATGTAAAAACAAAATTTTTACAATCGAATTTAAGGTCTGTGTCTGAAGGGGCTACATTCTTAGAATTCGATCACCCTTTTACCATTACTTCCTTGTTTAGACGAAGGGGTGAAGAAGGTAATATTTCCAAAAATTCCAAAAAATTATAAAAACAATTTTCAATACATATTCTCCCAATATCAATTTTATTTCAAGATCGGGTTTCACAGTTTTTAAAATGACCACAAATTTATTAAGTTAACATTTATTTATTTATTTTCTCTGAGATTGTAAAATGACATGATTGATAAACAAGGAAGTAATGGTAAAAGAGTGATCGATTTCTAAAGAAGGATTAACTCCGTTGTCCATTGTTCGAGTCCTATAGAAATTTCGTCGCAGGACTCGCCTCGTCCTAACTGAACGCGGCCTTAGGCTCGTCGCCCAACTCCACCCTATGCTCGAGAACGTCTAGCACGGAACCCGTACGCCCTTCGAAGCAAGACCCTTCATGTATTTTCCCGTGGAAAGTGGAGGCAATCGAAGTGATCGTCTCATTTGCTGATATGGCCGGTATTCGCGCGGGGCACCCGGTCGAATGTCCGCGCTTGGACTCGGGACCATCCTCTTTTGGTACCAGTAACATTGTTTAGGACTTGGTGATCTAATTAATGAATAATAGTTTATTAATTCCTTACTTGTGTTCGGCATTCCATTAATATATGGTTCTATTTCAAACAGTTCCCCTACCACGGTCGACAAACCTATGTAGGTTGCCGCCTTCCAAGTTCGCGGTACCAACGACACAGGCCACTCTATCCCATTGCTTGGACGCCACACTACTCACCCTTTCCAAGTCAAAGACTTTGCCGGTCTAGGAACTCAAGATTCCGCCCAGCTGTTAGACGACACAGCCAACAATTTGGGCTGAAGCCTATTTATGTTGCAATACTTATTGAATTGTAGTCGTTTACATTTCAAGAAACTTATAAATTCAGATCGAATTTAATTAAAATTGTTTATATAATTTCACCCCCCCCCCCCCGTTTGCTCTGTGCTTTTTGCTTAAAAATCCTTGACACTTGGGTTGTTGTTTGAACCAATTCCGAACCCCCTCTCGCACATCACCGTCCGTATGAAATTTGCGTCCACTACTAAAGATTGACAATGATTTTTTGGTGATCCTGCGTGTTTCCATTGCAGACCTTGACGCTTCAGGTTCATAATGGTGGCACCAGCTCTCGTCCCCCATGACAATTCTTGACGAGAAATCCTCTTCATCGTCATAACGCTCCAAAAAGTCCAATGCAGTGATATCAATACTTCTCCTGGATCGCTCACCCAAGGGCAGAAAGCAGCTCCTTCGCGTTCCCGAAATTACAGCCTTAAATACAACTGTCTCCATGATAAAAAGTAATCGAAGGTTACATGACCATGCTGAAGGTTTCTTTTGCTGGTTCCAAATGATAGGGGACCCATTGCGGTACTGTAATGTATCCGTGATAATGGTATGAACAGTTGGGACACTCATATTAGGCTGTGTGTTCCCTTGGATAACTTCTCATCACACCACCAGGCGCGCCACCTACACCCTCTAGCGGCATATGCACGTATACAACATCTTCATCATATATTTGCGTGTGTCCTCATAAAATTCGCTAAGACCCTGAACACCGATTGTCTGTACAAGCATGCAACCTGAAACTTATTGAAATTGCCTCAGAAGTGGTTGCGTGAGAATAAAACGTGAAACTATAAAAACTAAATATTTATGTAGGAACTACATAAGGTGTAAATTAAATGTTGGGCGCTACTTGGAGAAGGGTCGTTTCCTAAGGACAAAATAAGACGAAAATGTTCTAGGAAGTAATTTAATAGATGGCATACGTTTCGAGAAAAATGACTTTGAAATGTGATAACGCCAAAATTCATTCATACACTGAAACCGTGGCGTCCACTAAATTATCAAACAGTCTGTAAAGATTTCTAGGATCCGTCAGTTTAAATAGCGAAACCAAATGCAAGTAGCGATTGACTATGAGGTATGTCCTATTTCATAGCATTGTTGCAATATAGCTCTCATTTGTGGAGTTGATAAATAGTACCCCATTGCACAAACGTATAACTCATTATTATATGCTTCCGTGTTTTCTCGCTTTGTTTCGCATGACTGAGCAGCTTCTCTTGTGCGATTCAACAACGTCATCTGGTAACAAAACGCTGAACTATAACCTACCTTCAAACATGAACAAATAGACACACATCAAGTTATTTTTTGGCTGGGGGGGGGGGGGGGATCATTTTTGAACGACTCAGGTAAAAACTCGCAACTTTCTCCTTCTTAGTCGCTTTTCCATTCTCGTCTAACACCGTCAGCAACCATATTCTAATCTTTGGTTGCCGAATCATGCGGACTTAATAAAGAAAAGTTCAGTCAAACTTCAGATTCCATTCCGAAATGATATATAACCCCTTGATTCGTATGTCCGCGATCTTCTCACAGCGAAAGCCGTTCAGTATTAAAATAAATATTAAAAAAAATCCGAAGCTTTTCTTTACCACATGACCTGGGTTGAGCAATACGCAATGAAAGGAATTATTTTATTTGTTCAAATAGCCCTAAACTTCCATCGAACTTGAATTCAGAGGGTCTATCGTACCCAACATCTGGCTGAGGCAGGTTCGAATATCCCTGGAGGAGAAAAGGCAGGAAAACAATAAAATAAGAAAAACAAATGAAAGAAGTGTGGAAAATAAGAGGAGGGGACGGAGAAGAGCGAGACAGAAGGGAAGATAGAGACAGTAAGGAAAGATAAAACATATTAATAAGAGAGTATTCCAAATTTGTCAGCATTTGCATGTTATGTGCCTAACCGCAGCCCGTCATTATTTTGGTTCGCTCAAAATGTTAATAAAAAAACATTGATCGAAGTATAAGTTTTTGTAAATGGTCAAAGAACTGCGTCGCTCCAATTCCTTATGAAAAAGATGCTAGTCGCAATAGGCATAGTGAATTGTTGAAAGAGACTGAACATCCTCACATTAGAGAAAACATTTCGTTTCGGCTTCGCGCATGCTCTATACATTGTTGGGATGGTGCGCGTGCAGGATGCTTAATAGACAATTATATAAAGGCTCTCCTAAACCAAAAGGATTTCTTTATTATAAAAAGTAGTAGGGAGCTTATTATTTTGTACAATAAGTTGAAAACAAATTAAATTTCTCACATTATGTTTTCGCCAATCGATGATATGGAACAGAGAACGAACAAGATCGAAGGTGAGATAGCCGAAATAGTGCAATTGCACGTGCTCTAGTGGTACCATTATGATACCCCCCTTAAAATTTTTAATGCAAACATATGGCATGCAATATATCAAACAACTAGTAACAAGCTGTCATGACCGAGTATATCAGGTAATTAATGATAGTTAGAATTGGTTTAGTTATACGTGTTCTAATGGTACCTTTGGAAACTTCCAATGCTATGATATGGCATGTAATACAGGATGATCCAAAAGTCAAGAAAAATTTTAAAACTCAATAATTCACGCACGAATGCAGATTAGAAAATTCAGTTTGCACCAACGATATGAAATGAGTAGATCGCTCATGAGTAAAGCTCTAGATTAGGAAAGTACGGCAAACCTTTTCCGCGCCGCCCGCAGCTGCTGATTGGTAGAACGGCTGTCACGTGAGTTTGTCAGCCATTGTTGGCCCAAACGCAGCGATAGATACCATTGAAATGCATGTGGAAAATGCAATTTAGATAAAATTTTTAATGAAATATTCGTTGACTGACCCTGAATTTTAATCCGAATACACAAAATTTCAGGATCCTTCAATCTATGCTCCTTGGAAATTAATAAATTCGTTAAAATATCCGAAGAAGTAATAAGAAGTAAGTACGTTTCTATTATAACTTTACCGAATGTTATAGAAATGTTGCATTGTGCAATTCTCAGACGATCAGAAAATATAATTTTTTGTTGAATATAGTTGTTTTTAAGAAAATACAATTCAATATAACAAGGTTAAACTGTCTGTGAAATGTGGAGGCAAAACTTGAAAGAAAACGTCCATGTTATTTTCATCTTATTTTAGCAAAGTTAATTATCACTCATCATTAAACTTGAATATAACGATGAAATTGAATAAAGAAAATTTGCTATTTGGGTGAAAAAAATATAG
>JAHWFO010114413.1:559379-583801 GCA_023313115.1 Rhysida immarginata | reverse complement strand
TCCTATTTTATTAAATTATATTTGATATTTTTTATAATTATAATTATAGTTTTTTTTAATAATTTAATAATTTTTATAATTTAATAAAGTTAAAATTGGTAAAGTGAAATTTTTGATATAAATATAAAAATTAAGTTGATAAAAGTTTATTAAGTTATATTTTAATAAAAATTTATAAAATTATATTTTGATAAATAAAATTACAAAAACTACACACAATGTTTTTTAAAATTTATTAATTACTTGTAAATCGTTTATTAAGGATAAATGAACAAAGTGAAAATGACCTAAAAACTTAATCTGGTTATCATTATATTGCCTCAACGTTATCATTATTTATATGTAAAAAATTATAATTGAAAACAAAATTTAAAGAAAAATCAATAGTTACAGAATTCACTGATTGTCAGTTATATTTCCAGACGAAAATAATAAGAAAATTTGCGAAAAGGATGCATTTAAGCCGAATTTTAGAGGAAGCGTAACTCACTTGATAGGGCCAACTGGGCCAACAATGGCGGATTTGGTAGCAGACGACGAAGTTTGCCGTACTTTCCTAATCTAGAGCTTTACTCATGAGCTGCTTTTAGCGCCACCACCGCGTCCTCATTTGAAAGCCTGTCGGCCATTGCTTTGGTTGACAAAAAATGGCCTTCATCGTATGTTTACGTTTGATGTTTGCGTAGACAAACACAGTAAAACTCAATGCCGATTTCTTGTCCAGCTTTAAATTGTAGTAATAGATATATTAAAGGTTCACCACTGACCTTTCACAGGTGTGTTTTTATCTTTCTACGTCTTAGAATGTTTTTCTCATGTAAAAATCCTGGTCATCTTTTATGTCGTGGTTGTTGATACATAAAAGATGTCGATATTCAACCATGTTACCGTCGTTTCAGTGATACCAGAAGGATTGTTTAGAGGTATTTATGAAATTATATACCGCATTTATTAAAAAGCATCTAAATTTGGGAGAGGTCGCTTAAGAAATTTCAGACTACAAGCACGATGTTGGTGGGGAGGGGGGTGCTTTCTCAGCTGCCGACAAAGCGGATATATAGTAATGGCGCTTTGGCTGGCGATGTTGTTCTGCCAACCACAGTAATGGCGCCTACACTAATAATAGAGATTAGTTCCACGTTTCGCCGCCTTCAAATTGCCCCAAAGATGGCAGCCACATAAGCGATCTACTCATTTCATATCGTTGGTTTGCACAGAAACGATTGAAATGAAGTCGGATTTTTTCCAGGAAAAAAGTTTATACCCTCATGCGCGATCTCTGAGCTGCTTTTTTTTCACTCAAGGCTGCTCGCAACCGCTCGTTGCAGCTTTTTGTTGAAGTGCCAACATCTATGAAAATGAGAGCATTTTATAAAAATTTCAACTAGGAAATTTTCAAAAAGGAAATAATCAACACTTGAATTTTACTCTAAGTTTTACCGTTTCAATATTAATTTATTTTTAATAATTTAATATTACATTTAGAGTTAACATTATTAAGATTATTAAATTTAAATAATTATAATTAAAAAGCTATTAAAACAACACATTAGCATGAAATGTAATATTAAGAATTAAACACGTCTGGATTATTTCCTTTGGTTGACTGTACATAACATGACAGACTTCAGCATCTCTAATAACCAACCGGAATGGCACAAAATTTGGTAGGGGAATTAATTACGACGTGGGAAGAAGGATTACGCGAAAACATTATAAGTTATGAACGTCGCCGATTGGGGAAAATATTGTGCTCTTGTAGTCTACGTAGCTGAAAATTTGTGTAAAACGCAGGTAAGAGTCATAATGCAAATTCTCAAATTCGGGCTATAAAGATATGTGGAAAGGTAACAAACTTGGTGCCATTCCGGTTTTGAGATCGAATTACGGGATGACTCTGAGACTATCAGTTTTATTACAAACACCCTGTACCTCAGGTTTTAGCCTTTAACCACACGAGTAGGCTACCGTTCTGCTCTCTATTCTCCGGACTTAGCCATCTGAGACTTTTTCCTCGTTTCTGGAATGAAAATTGAACTGAAACGGCGCAGATTAACTCCTAAGGAGACTATTTTGAAGGGGTTGGATGCCTCTAAAACTTAAAAGAAATGTGTACAGGGTTAGTTTGGAAAGTTTTTGATAGCAGGTCCTATCTGGCCCGATACTTCGAGAAGAGGCTTTCTCTTTTTGAAAAGAAATTTGAAGGCGATGAACATTCTACAAGCTGGGTAGATCGTTGGAAAAAAATGTTATTGAAAAAACGATGACATTTATAATAATCTTACTTATAATAATCAAGTTTTCGACGTTTTTTGGATATTCTCTTTATTATTATTTTGTGGTTGTTTGGTTTGGTTTGTTTGGTATTAACGTCCTTTTCAACTGCTATAGTCATATTATTATGTGGCTTTCGTTTACATTGGATAATCATCACTCGCCAGAATCTTACTCATTCGTGTTCGATATTGTGTTTCCATAAAATGTTTGTATTAAAACTTTGCGTTTAATTATTATACGCCGTAATTAAAATGTACGATTGTTAGTTATCACCCTGGATTGTCTAGTCTTCGTACATCTCATTAAGGATAATAAATTAAGGACCGTTTATTTAGAACGACGTAGCCATTAAATTTTATGTTCATTTATAATAGATAAACAGACCTCGTTCCTACTCAGAACATTTCCACTTAATATTGACAATTAAGCTGCGCTGAAATATAAACACGTACGAGAAAACAACCATTCCTCAATAACACCATATACGAGTTCCACGAAGTTTTCTAAAGCTAATGATGAAAGACTAAAGTAATAAGCAGGAAAGGGTCTAAGGCGTGTTTTCAATAATTGCTGTTGGTATTGCTCGTTTTCCAAGAAATTATTTTATTAAAAGGATGATGTCAATTTTGGCATATAGTGCTCCGGAATGGGTTATTTGACAATGTTTGTAGGCATTGCGATTCTTTTTCCTACAATAGCATAGACTCACAAAATCGACGTATCCTTGGTTAACTTAGTCGTCCTGATTTTCATTAGTTGTTACAACATCATTGCTATACGAGGGTAGTCTGATAAGTTTTTAGCTAGACTCATAAAGATAAACGACATTCAAAAATTAAAAGAATTTTTATTCAATAAAGTCCCCATTAACATCAACACACATTTTGCATCTTTTTTTCCCAATGAAGCTATGCGCTCATAAAAGATCTCTAAAGTTTGGTCCTCGACCGAGGCCTCCGCAGCAATGAAGACCTCATTGGTGGGGTCAACTTTCCATCCTTTCAAACTTTTTTTAAAAATTAGGAAATAAGAAATAGTCTGCAGGAGACAAATTCGGAGAATAAGCGGGGTGTTCCAAAATTTGGAACCCTGTTTCATGAATTTTAGTCCTGATCTGGTAGGCAGAGTGTGCCGGCGCATTGTCCTGAAGAAAGCGGACACCCTTGGCAAATTTCCATGCCGTTTTTCTTTTAAAAGGTCCTTGAGCTTGGTCAATAATGATGAATACTAGTTAAAACTAAGAGTTTTTCCCATTGCAAGATAGTCAATCATCACTATTTCTACACTATCTCAAAAGATAGTGGGCAAGACCTTTTCCGCTGACTTTTGTCGCCTGAATATTTTGGCTCGCGGGGATCCGGAATGCCTCCACTCCATGGACTGTTGCTTTGTCTCTGGATCTTAGAAGTATAGCCATGTATTATCTACAGTCAGGATTTGGCTAATGAAATGTCTCCTATTTTTCTGAAAATGGGACAGAATGACCTTTGTTGTCTGCACTCTTCTTCCCTTTTTATCAACATTCAAGCATTTTGGGATCCATTTGGCAACGAGCCTTTTCTTATCTAACACTTAATGAATTATCTTTCCAACACATTCCAGAGGTATGCTTAAGGTCTCGGAAATATTTTTCATAGGATTTCTCCTATTTTCAAAAATTATCTCATTCACTTTGTCAATGATTTCTGGGATTTTGGCTGAAATTGGTCGTCCTGACCTCGGGATATCTTCAAGGTCTCTTTTTTTCCTCTTTTTGACTCTTTTGAAAGAAGATACCCAATTTTTCACAGTTGCATATGAAGGACAAGAGTTCTTAATTGTTTGCGTCATGCCTTCATGTATTTCTTTTGGGGTTAAGCCCTTTATATAAAGGTATTTTATGACAGATCGATACTCTTCTCTTGCAAACTTTTCAAATTCTGTCGACATCCTTTCCGAACCACCCAAAAAATATTAAATCAACAGTCGATATTAATTTTCATGTATATTTATACTGATAAAAGGTTATATTTTCAGAATATAATGATCACATTGCTCTAGGACTTTTGTTAATAGGTCGGGCTAAAAATCTTTCAGACGTCCCTCGTATTTTATGAAAAGAAAGATTATGCGCATTTCGATAACACTTGGCAGGTTTGTTTTTTTTACCAATCGAGTACGTGCTAGTAATTAGGATCATGAATTAATGGTAATTTTTAATGTCCAGATAAATTATGAATGAATTTTATATTCTATATAATGCAGAACTGTCTTTAGAACACTCTGGAAATTTTTTAAGTGTTTTAAAGTTTAACAGAGGCATTAACACGGAAGAAGAAGCAGAATTTGAATCCTTACCTTCTTCCCTTCGTAAAGGAGTAGTATGGTCTAATTCTATTTAAGTTTTATGTTTAAAGAATTACTTAAGGAATTACTGACAAAGCCTCTTTTGTGAGCAGAAAGGATTATAGTCGTGGAATCATAAGAGACTCTGAGCAATACATGCGCAAAAGAAACTTTTGTTCTTTCAACAAACTTTAAAATTTAAATTTTTACATAAAAATTTCAATTATTCGGCTAAGAAATTCGTATTCTTTTGTTTCGTAACGTTACAGAGGAAGAAAAATTACTTTTTCACTTCTTTCTTGCGAGTTCTCCGTGAGATAAGACATAGATTGTTCCTCGAATAGAAAAGTAATCGAACTAGTGTTTGCAATTTTCAAGTTGTGTGTGGCGTTCGTTAAGCTCCTCTAAGATTTTAAAAAAAAAAAAAGAAAAGGGTTCGCAATGGAACCGGAATGCTGCCATCAGAAGGGGCTCTAATCTGTCTGTTCATTGTGCTAGTTGCAAGCTCACAAAGTTGTTTCCACTAACAGGTCACGTCTTGAACTTCAAAATGAAGTTATGGACAGATCCGAGAGCACTCTCGGAACAGAGCTCCAGCTACTTTTCAGTACCTTGAAGTGCGGAATGAAATGGATAAAATTTCGTACATTGCTCTATCCATCCAAACACATATTCTAAGCTAGTTGTAAATATTTTTTTTTATTCTTGAGAAAGAGTCCAATTATCTGTAACTGCAGTTTAAATTATGATCCTTATATTTAGATGTAATTTAATACTGTATTTAAAAATTAATGTGTAAAGAGTAAGAGTAATTGTATACAATACAGGGTGATTTAAAGAGAGCTCCCTAGTTTTGTGACTTTATTGTCGAGGACCTATCGTCATCAGAGGCGTAGCTAGGATTTATGTTGGGGAGAGGGGGGAGCAACTCAAATACATATGTGGGAAATTATGTGAAAGGTGCACTAAACACCTTAATAAACTTAAATTTTAAGGCGCACTGATCAACCAATTTTGAAAAAAGACGGTTTAAAGTTTCGAGCACCATATATAAGGGAAAGTTTTCCTCTTTGATTGTGAGTGATCCGATAGCTCAGACGGCAGCGTGGTTACTATTTACAAGTCAAATTATTAGTGTGAGGTGGCGGGTTCGAATCCCAATTTTTTTTTCTTCACCCAAATAATTATTCAATATATTATATTTACAAATTTATTTGTGACAACCAACTTTTTTTTCTAGCTTCAACAAAACGGTCATAAGTCCAGGAATCAATAATTGAATATTTATCAAACGTATTTCCGCTTTTTTTTTACTTCTTTTTCCCACTGGGATAAATATTCCATCTTTTTCAAACGTCGACATCCTTTCTTTTTCAAAGTTTGCAAGATCCACGTAGGATGTGCTTTGGCAATATTTTTATTTTATAGTTCAAAGGAACGTACTCTATTTCTCTGCTCTTTTTGTCTTCTAGTTCATAATCGTCCGATGAAAGATCTTCAATTTCTTGACAAGATACTGGTTCACAATCTTCATTTTCACATGAATCAATGCCTCTTCATTTACAAATATTTTTTCATCCACCATTTCTAATGTAAGTTCATAGAGTTGCTGTCCCATCATCATAGCTTCGTGAGAAATTATAGTTGACGATTCTGATGCAATCATATTATTTTCATGGAGCAATATTTCAAAATATACTACTGCATCTTTCAATCGCAATTTCGAAACTTCGCTGTTCATATATTCGTCAATTTTCTCTTCAATCCCCGAAGAGCCAGCAAATTCTCCGCTTTCCATTTTCACAGAAAAACGTTTTTATTAACTGCTTTTTATTAACGGCTTTTTTTTGTAACGGCTTGAAAAACCTCCGCTCATACTTGACGAGAGCCAGTGGCGCAAGAAAGATCTATAACATTCCATACCTCTTCTCACGTGCCTCTCTGCGCTCAGCCTATCTTGTGCACTATATCATAAATATGTCAGGTAGCCTCAAAAAAATTTTTTTTAATAAAATAAATAAAATAAAATAGTTATTGCTTTTAAAATGTTGATTCTATGCAAAATATTTTGCAGAAAATACTTTATTACTCCGTAGACACTTGTAACAATAAAAATAAGCATAATAATTTTGAGAAAAGGAAAATTTTGTGAAAAAAGTTGGTTGTCACAAATAAATTTGTAAATAAATTGAATAATTATTTGGGTAAAGAAAAAAAATTGTTACAACTGGGATTCGAACCCGCCGCCTCAAACTAATAAGTTGATTTATAAGTAGCAACCACGCTGCCGTCTGAGCTATCGGATCACACACAGTCAAAGAGGAAAACTTTCCCTTACATATGGTGCTCGAAACTTTAAACCGTCTTTTTTTCAAAATTGGCTGATCTGTGCGCCTTAATATTTAAGTATATTAACATCCTAAAGGTACACTACAACTATACGAAGTCTCGTATTAAACTAAAATTCCGAGGTCGTAATGTCCCCTTGTAAGCTTATATCAACACAGGTCAGGAAATGCATAGTTTCCTGACGGTGTACGCTTTTCTGTTTGAGAGAAATATTTGAGTGATGCTTGTGCAGCAGAAGTACAATGGTCCGGTATTCATATCAGGAACAACTCGAGATCGTCTTCACTTACAGAGAAGCACATGGGAATGGTTCATATACCGCACGGACGTACCAAGAAAAGTACCCCGACAGACGCTATTCGGATACAGGCCTCAACCGTTCGAACGATTGCAGCAATCCAAAATGCGAGGTGTGAATTCTTGCACTGCATCCCAAGGAGGTCACTTCGAACATCTTTTGTAACGTTTTGTTTTCACGTATTTTTTATGACTGGAAGGGATCGTCTCAGTGGAGAAAAATATGTTTATTGGTGAACATGCCTACTAAAATTTAAGTTACATTTCCCTGCTAATTTTTCAATTAATTCTTTATTTCATATTCTGCAAACTCATTACAGATAATGTACAATATTTATATTCACACACATAACTTCTACATAGACCTTGTAGTCAGCGTTCTGATATCATTATGATTATATATCCTATAGTGCCAGTGGTGTTGAGAACCGTGTAGCGAGTACAAACTGGCAATGACCAAAAGAGTGCCATCGCGGTTGCAAACGGCTGAATGAGATTCTTGAGAAGTGTGGCAGGTGTTACCCTACTAGATTGTGTATAACAGCGCAATAAGGGGATCTTTAAGTGTTGAGCTGCTACTTCTCCGCATTGAGACGTTGGTACAGCTATGAGCTATGTGATACGGATGTCGCAAATTGTCCTTCTAGGCAGTTGCTTTTTTTCCAAGCCGGTGGGTAAAAGACCATGGGCTCGGCCTAGAACCAGGTGGCTAGACTACTTGGAGAACCTGGGAACGAGTCGCTTGGGTATTACCAATGAGGACATACGCCTGATGGCGGAAGATCGTCATAAATTGAGATCGTCTAAAGGACTACTGCCCCGCGACCCTAATGGATAAGGGTGCTCTGCGCGTGCTCTGCGCGTGCTCTAAACGTTGTTGAGATGGTGCGTGTGCAGGATGCACGTGACTGACGATTATAGAAAGGGGAGAAATTCTTCTTCTAAACCAAAATAATTTCTTTATTTGTAGGGAGCTTATTACTTATTACAACAACTTGAGAATGAATTAACTTTTTCACACACTATTTTCACCAATCCATAAATATGGGACAGAGCACGAAGAAATTCGAAGATGAAATAGCCGAATAGGTACAATAGCACGTGCTCTAATGATACCATTATGATACCCCCTTAAAATTTACAATGATAAGATATGGCATGTAATATAGCAAATAACTCGTCACGACGTGTCGTGAAGAAATAGATAAGAGTAACTAGTGATAGTGGAAGTTATATCTAGTGGTACGTGTTCCAACGGGGCATTTCAATGGAATATGGAAAGTGGAAACCTTCAATGCTAAGATAAGGCAGGTATGTAATATATCAAACAACTCGTGGCATTGTGGCATGAATAATAATACCGAGTAATCAATGGTAGTTGGAATTGGTTTAGTAGTACGTGTCCTAATCTAACCATATGGTATCGTTGGAACTTTCAATGCTAAGATATGTCATATAATACATAAAACAAGTCGTAGCAACGTGTCATGTGTGAATATAACGTGTAATTAATGATAGTCGGAATTGTTTAGTAGTACGTGTTTTAATGGTACCATATGTTACCTTTGGAAACTGTCAATGCGTGTAATATATCAAACAACTCCTTACAAGTTGTTAGAACTATTGTTATCCATAGCTTATTGGTATCAAAAGCATATTGCTCTTAAGCCTAACATTGTCCATAACTAATTACTGTGAGATACATTGCTAATTGCTAGTAGCTAATCGCTTGCATCAACGGTAGATGATAGCGTAGAAATGCTTTAGTAATAGAATATGAAGAAATAATAGACGCTTACACAGAACGCTTCAGCAATCGAGGCTCACTTGATTTAACATTATGTGGGAATGCCTGCTAATTAATGAACTTTTATTAGTAAACACTTTATATTTAACCGTTCAGTTCTTTAAGTTTATTCTTTAAATTCTCTATTTATGTTAGTTTACTTAAATAGTAATTTACAATGTGGATATTACCAGGGAGGACATGCGCCTGATGGCGGAAGATCGCGATCGCTGGAGATCCTCCATAGGGCTGCTGCCCCCGCGACCCTAACGGATAAGCGGGTTTGAAAAGTAAGTAAGTAAGTAAGTAATTTACAATTTAGTTTTCATATTTATATATTTCCAGTAAAGTGTTTTAAAATGTAGGTTAATTCTAGGTATTCATTATGATGCTATGAAACGAAAATGTGCTCCTTTTATCAGCTTTGGCGGTAAAATCATTCTTGTTAATCATGGTAATCATGTTTTCGAGAAAATAGATCCATTATTCATGATTTAGTTGATCGAACTCGTTATTATTAAGTAGCGGAAGAATGAAGCTACTTATTGTTTTCACAATGTCCGTCTGTCCGTCCGTCCCCTTCATAATTTCCGCATTTTTTGAGGTAGAAGGTTAAAATTCGGAATGTAGCTTACTACGGGCATGGGCACCTTCACTGCTTAGTTTGGTTTTGATTGGTCCACTGGGGGCGGAGTTTCGGGGGCGGAAATTAGAGGGGACCAAAAGGTCTATGCGTATTTATGCATATAAAGGAGTGAAATTTGGTATGCAGATTCCTCTAAGCAAGATCAACATTATTGTAAAGTTTTGGCTAAATGGTCCCAATAGGGTCAGAGTTGTGGGGGTGGCAGTCACTTGGTCTTTAGAACTAAGGCAGCATATGGCGTGTGATGTATCATTCGATCGGAAATGATGAGAAACGAAAGAAGATAGAGCTCTTTTTCATCTTCTAAATAATACGTTCGAGAAAATCAATTTTCGATTAAAAAAATGGGGCGGGGGCGAATTAAAAAGTGCAGATAAAAGGGTAAAAATAGATGACCTCAGCGCTTCCCCTACTTTCCTATACCTTTCTCGGGAGGATTAATTTCTTGTTTGTTGGGAGAATAGGTCTGAAAAACGTACATTGTTCATTTTTGCAACGTGTTGCTAAATCGGCATAAACAAATTAAACCAAATCCTCTTTGGAATTCGCTATTAGGAAAGGTGGAATGACAATGTCGTCTGGGAAAGGTGTGTCATTCCCAATAAAATATTAAAAAACAATATTAAAAACCAAAGGACAATATTAAAAATAATATCTTCAGGGTAAAATATGGCCTATTAATGTATAAAAAAATCATTGTTTAAGCTATTGAGAACTCTCAATTTTTTGGAGAGAGAAAACTTTGCATTGCTTCCAAAGGAAAGATTATCTTCGAGAAATTCTAAATTGTTAGGCATTTTGAATAAAATGTACGTAACCACATCTGTTGGCATAGATATAGATAAAAAAAATAAAAAAATTTAAATAAATGCATCCTGAAAAGATTATCGCAGAGTATGGTTGCAGTGTATGTAACTGAAAGAGAATTACGGCTATTATAGTAACATAAATTGCCTTCACCGAGCGCTAATTATTTACAGTCTGGTACTTTTATATCCTATATCATCTTAAAACTGCACAGATGTTTGCATAATTTTTTTTAAAAAAATCCATAAAAAGGTTTACATTGAAGGTTTAAGATGAATTACTTTTACTTTCCTTTATGATTTTTTAATGCACATTAATTTAAGGGAAGACCAATTAAAGTGCTGATTGCCTCTGAAAGTAGGCGGACGGAAGAGAAAAATCTCAAAATCATATTTAGATTATCATTGGTGTTTTTAATTGTGGGCGAGTGTTTTTCAATGTGAGACTATAAATTGATCTGAGTTTTTGAATCGCTGACGGGTTGGAAGAAAGTACCATTATCTCGTCAGAGGTTATCTGCCTGTGGAGATAACCCAAATGAAAAATACAAAGTTAGACAAAATGTGTAAAGTGTTGTTTGTGGTTGAATAGAGGTTTTATTGACAACGAAAATGACAGTTTCAGCGCAGTTATAATGAATAAATTAACATTAAATCTGGGCTTACGAATTCAAAGCGCTTGTAATGGGGCTACATAGCTCTGCGATATCTTTCGACAGGAGTTGTACCGAGTGGTTATAATTAAACTTTCCCTATAAACGGCATCCTACAGCGCAAACGGGTGAACGGAATGCAACGAAATTTTGTATATAGGCTATACACAAGGCAATCTAGAATAACAGGTAAGTCCAGTTTGTCAGAAGTGCTTAACGCGCATGTGTATTGTGACGTCACTGGATGACTTATAGTGTTACTTCCGGCAGTGAGCGGTAGCCATTATTCTGGTCACAAAAGAAAACGTTTTCACGTAAAAAACAAAACTCTTACGTTGTATTTCTGAAGAATCATTTATGTGTAAACTTACTATTTTATAAATTAATGTTTCCTAATGCCTGCATAAATAAAGTTATTATGAAATAATAACGAAATTATCTCTGTCTCTTAACTGCTAAGTTCCGACGAATCAATTTCGAAATCTTAACAAGGAATGATAAGTAGGCCTAATGATAACGAGAAATGCGTTATTGTCCTTAATGTTAACTATTCGCACATCTCGCGAGACTGATCATGCGTCCAAGGTAAATGAATTTATATTTAAAGACCTTCTAATGAACTGATATATACCCCTTTTTCTATTTAGTCAGTAAATTTCACTTACCTTGGTCACATGATCAGTCGTAGATAGTTAACATTAACCCTGTGTTCATATTAAAAAGAAATACGTAAGTACGTTTTACGATAATTATAAGTCCCTCCTTATAATGGCATTATTATTTAATTAAAATAAATAGTATAAAGGATGAGAATTGTGAAGGAAATGAACGAGTCGTTAAGTATCGCTATTGCACGACTGTTTTCATTGCCACCATGTTTTGGTTTCTGTGGAGGTTTCGATTTAGCGGGTATTGGTTTCGATGTCATCCAGTGACTTCAAAATACGCTTTGCACAGTAAGGCAATTTGTAACACTTCCGGCAAACTGACCCCCCCCCACCTTGTTCTAGATCACCTTGGGCTATACACGAGATGCGCTCACGGAATTTTGAAAAAAAAAAATTTAGTTCCAAAATGTCCACCAGAGGGCGCCTTTTCGGGAAAAACAAACTTTAACACAATAAACGTCCAAAACGGAATACAGAAACAATATTAACATTTATTGACTAGTTTTTGATAACCTTGTCATCGACTTAACATGACAACGTCTGCAAACGTTTTATACCCTAACCTGTTTTGCATAAAGCTTCCTCTTCTTCCCAAGCATGCAAATCTCGACATTTTTCTTCTACAACTGACAGCTTTTCCCGGTTTTGCATTTTATTACTCATAATTCTTGTTCTGGATTGTTAATATTGTTTCTGTATTCCGTTTTGGGTGTTAAATTTCATGTTTTTCCAGAAAAGGCGCCCTCTGGTGGATATTTTGGAACTAATATTTTTTTTCGAAATTCCGTGAGCGAATCTCGTGTATATCCCATATACAAAATTTCGTTGCATTCCGTTCACGCTGTAGGATGCCGTTTATAGGGGAAGTTAAATTAAAACCACCTGGTACATAGACAGTACCATTGACATAATCCCGAAAAAAGGATCAGGTCAGATGACCTTGGTGGCCGCTTGCGAAGTACTATAACATCGGCAGCAGAGTAGCCGATCCAGCAGTTAGATAGATGATCATCCAGATAACCCTGCACATGTTTGTTTGTGATAGTGAGGTACGGTCAAGTTAGAATGACATTTTGAGTTTTTTATTGGTCCACAATTCGCCATCATAAGTATTTTAAATAAGCTAAATGAACAGGTCTTTAGTATCCAGTAAGGTCGTGTTACAGCTATTATAATAACATAAATTACCACCATGCGTCGCTTATTATTTATAGACTGATACTTTTATTGTTTTACATCCTGTACCATCTAATAACTGCACTGGCGTTTACCTAAATTCTTTAAAACAATTCCATAAAAAGGTTTACACTGAATATCTAAGACGAAGTACTTTTACTTTCCTTTATGATTTTTTAATGTAAATTAATTTAAAGGAAGACCAATTAAAGTGCTGACTGCATCTGAAAGTAGACGGACTGAAGAGAAAATTCTTGACATTTTTTTTCAGACGATCTGAACTTATACAATAGTTTGTCTTAAATAGTGTGTGTAGTGGCCTTACAGTATAAGAGATGGACAATAGAATTACCAACTAGTTTCGCCATTTATTCCCGGCTTTGTCAAGGTACACAACAAGAGGCTCGCAGGCCTTATATACAGAAAAATAGTACATATGGACCTTCCAAAACTACCACCCTCGAAGCTATCGAAATCTACAAGGCCAAGAAGACCAATCCCGACCGATTACTCAACCGCCAGACCGACTTCGACATATTTACTATATTTAATCCTCTTTCTGATTTACTGTAAACTGGTTTTATTTTGTCATTCTCCCTTTTCTATTTTATTTTTGTCAATCTCCCCTGTTGACAACCAGATATGCTCTCTTTACGGTCCGCGTTTTTTTGTCGCATCACTTTTGTCATTTCCTATAGTTTTATATTTTAATTTTTATGCTTATCTCGCTTGTTTCTCTTATTGGCCTTTTCCTATGTATCATATTTTTACGCTCATTGGTCCATCTGTACCATTTTTCTGTATATAAGGCCTGCGAGCCTCTTGTTGTGTACCTTGACAAAGCCGGGAATAAATGGCGAAACTAGTTGGTAATTCTATTGTCCATCTCTTATACTGTAAGGCCACTACACACATTGTAAATAAGCACAGTATTATGATCCCTTCTGTATCCGATGTTTTAAATAGGCTTCTAAGGAAAGCCAAAAAGCCAACAGATACATGTAATTCATTCAGGAAGTTAAAACGAGAATTGTCTTGAATTTTTGCTTCGCTGGCGGCTTCGAAGAAAGTTACTTTCAACCCATCAGGGGTTATTTGCTTGTAGAAATAACCCAAATAAAAAATGTTTAGTGTTGGTAGAGCTATGATTTTCAAGTGTTGGTTGTGAGCGTTTGGCGATATATTGATAACAAAAATGACAGTTTGTGCGCAGTTATAATGAATAAAGCAACAGCATATCTGTGCATGTGACTTCAAAACACTTGGGGCTTCGTAATTCTGTGATATCTGTCGACAGGAGTTATACAGTGTGATTCAAATTAAAGTATCCCTATTCAGAGCGGGGTGAGGGGTGAAATGTAGGCTATTCAAGGCATGGGGAAGAAATTTTGATAAACATGCGCCAAATGTGGCGCCTCCAACAACAACAGCCACCCTCATTTGCATAACTGTATAAAATGATGTGTTATCACCGACAGAAGATTAAATAAGCACGTTGGTGTTGACGTTGCCAGAACGCGCCTTATTTGATCTGTGACAATGTTACAATATCTTGTGGCATTAAGATAGGTTCCAGTCGAAAATTCTTTAGGCTATCCACTCGTCCTACATTGACAAAAGACTACGTGGATACGAGATAAATTTCTTTACAGAAGGAGTCGAGAATCATTGAGACAAATTTCCATGCTCCTTAGGCTATAGCAGGCGAGATTTCCTGCTTTCTCTTATAACAATCACGGACAAGGTTTCTTTTGTTGTTTTTTCGAGTATGAATTTTTCGGTATCTTTTTAAACATTCTTCGTTATTTTAATAAGAAAGGCACAATGAGCCATCATGATTCTTACATATCCTTATTCAATCATCAACGTTACGTATTAATCAACTATGGCCCATTCCGTCGTTATTAAAATAATGACGAATATCTTTCAAAAAATCCTAAAGTTATCATATATACGCAGATGATTCAAAAGGACGGTGCAGATTTCAAATAGTTATTTCAAACAAACTGTAAAAGACAGAAACACATTTCGCACATCATTGGATAGAGGATGGTGCAAAGTTTTAAAAGCCCGCCTAGAAGTTCTATTCAATGCGACACACTGTCGTTGTTTCCGCTTCATAGGAAAATGGCGACGTCACAGGAGAAATCATTATATGTGCTGCAGTTTAGTAAGCGTGAACCGTCTAACAATTTTTATGCCAATCTTACATTTTCTTATGACAAGGCGATGTTGAAATGACGGCAGAATTCGCTTTGCATTTCAACAATGGATTCAGACGCATATATTTGAAAAGAGCATGCGTATAAGTTTGCTAGTCGTTGAAATATTTTAAAATTTTAATGCAGACAGATGCAAAACTCTTTAATATTATATCTTTGAAACAATATTAGGATGAATTTGTCATGTACCATGATATTGACTTTAATTTACTTGACATTGACTTGTACATAATTTTTGACTCGCCCTCGTAAAAGCTAAAGGCATAGATAACAATCTCATTAACGATTTATCTAATTTTCGTCTCAATTCAGAAATAAACTTGTAAGTCATTATTGAATGACATAATCAAGTACCGAAAGGTTAAATGGAGATTGTAATAATTTTTTATACAATCAAACTATTAAAAGTTAGCCGACAGCATTGGTAACAGAAGTCAGCATTGGTGCACGAACCAGCCGTCTGCTGCGGAGCCACATACGCAGCAACGTTCGCTAAACTGTTGTTGAGGATACACGTTTGGTAGCCCTCTGGTTCATCTGGGAGGTCAGTTGGTCCACGGTTGCACGTCTGTTCGCTTGCATGCATCTCCGTAGCCGTCGTTCACCTCTATCATCTATAGCCGGTGGGGCACGTCGCTGATTTTGGGTAACCACAGCGGCACGCGAACAGTTCACAAAACTAGCCGTTTCGGAAAAACTGCCGCCCTTGGCTCGGAAGCCGATGATCATGCCCTTTTGGAGGCCGGATAAATCGTTACGTTTCACCATGACTCCAACAATTGCAATGTTTTCTGCTTCCCTCTGACACCCTTCCTATTCCCCCCCCCCACATATCTCTGATACTGGTACGCATCTTCTGGTCGTAACCATTTTCCGCATTAATGTGACTGGACTGTGTATATCTTAGCATTGAAAATTTCTAAATGGTACCATAATAATACCATCAAAGCGCGTACCATTGGACCGATTTCGGTCATCTTCAAACATGTCCGTGCTCTGTCCCATATTTATCGATTGGTGAAAACAGATTTTTAAAATCTTTCATACTTTTCGAGAAAATCGAGTTAGGGAGAGACAGACGGACAAAGCAAAAGCATAAAGCACCTTTCGGTACTTAACAATGCATCGGAGAATATGACCGGAATTTTGC
Source organism: Rhysida immarginata (assembly GCA_023313115.1). NCBI lineage: Eukaryota > Metazoa > Arthropoda > Chilopoda > Scolopendromorpha > Scolopendridae > Rhysida > Rhysida immarginata. Next base: position 567,446 of record JAHWFO010114413.1, on the reverse strand, counting down.
TTGTACACAAAGGGGAATTAATACATCGTAACTCGTAACATAGAATGAATTAAAAAAAATTGACATTAAATAAAATGTCATATCATCAATTTTGTTTTTCCATTTAATTAAGCCATCGTTAATACGTCTTCTTTGAAGTAAATCATATCCATGATGTATAAAATGAAATATGAGTTTATGAAAATTAGATACCTATACCTATTCAATTTTAATGAAAATTCCGATTGAGTTTTAATAGGTTTTTAATTATGCATTGCAGAAAGTAATGGAAAATATAAACAAAAAAAGAAAGATAAATATCATGGTCCCGAAATAGAACACTAAAACCAACAGAGCGTTGATAATTCTTATGAAGCCTCTCAAAATATAATATTTATTCCGTTTCGATCATCATCCCGAGGGACGAATAGATAAACTGTTTCATAAAAGTAGCGCTATTCGTCATTATTTTTGGTCCTAGGTATTTTAAATAAAATAGTCACTTTAAAATAAATAGAGAATTTGTTTTCAAAAGCTTTGAGAATTCTTTTTTGTTACTTGAAGTTGGTTACTCACATTTTTTTTGTTTTTTTTAAAGTTTTGCTCTTGTTAGTTGGTAAACACTAAAAAAAAAAGGACATAACCCATTTCATTTAGAGTACAACTCTAACAGCAGTTTCACATTCGTAATTTCGTTGACGTTAAAACGGACCGCTTCCTAAAAATTCTGCTTGTAAAAACACCCGAGTAAAGAGGCTATTGCTCTCTGTGGACATGTTTGTTAATTTATTTATAATAATTTTATAATTTTTTCATAAATAAATTAAATACTTTTTACAGGATTTACAAAAGAGTCAAAAGAAGAGCATACGTTAGTTTTACCGTTTCATCTTGTCGCTCCAATTGACGATTTCGACTTTATTTTACTGCGCATGCGAAATAAGCATTCTGGTGTCCAAATTTGTAATGCAAAGTTGGGGATGGCTCTTCGCTAATTCAGCTCAAGCGGCTCAAGTTTTCACGATGGAGGGTCTGCACGTGATATTTTCGATACGAAACACGATAGAGTTGTTGTTGTTTATATCCGATACCTAATATTAAAGTCTATTGGTTACGGAAATAAAACGGGAAACGTCTCATAAAGCTTACAAGTATTTAATATACCGTTATGTAAATAAAAAAAATTAATTCAAGATTTGGTTCAAGAAAATCTGCACTTAAATCTCATGTGCTTCGTATTTTGTATGTAATTTTTTTTCATGTTCCTCCATCTAATGTTTATTATGGATGCTCTGCAGGGTAAGATATATGGATATTGTTAATAACGAAATCGCTTTCTACATCCCGCTTTTATTTTAATAATCCAATGATTTCTGATAATTTTTTTTCATGAAAGTCTATTCCAGGTTAAAAGGGAAGAAAAAATTTTTTGCCCTTGAACTTACAGCATCCAGATACAAAACAACTTCATCGACCCATTTCTGTTTTTTTTTTTTAACTTAAGTATTGGCGTTTTTCATATTACCAACAAGAAATATTAAGAGTACACCTTGACCACAGCCCCCTAGATAGTAAATATAGGAGGCTATGCCTTGACCGTCCCCATGTTGCGGTTATAAAAATTGTGAATTTTTAGATGACATAGCAGCATTGTAAAACTTGTGAATTCACCAGAAGATATAAATACTTTCTCTTCGGATATTTGTTTTGTAAAAAAAAAAATCATGTGTTTATTTTTGTTTTGTTTTTTTTTCTTTTTTTTTTCGTTACTAAAAATAATATTCATTTTTCCATTAGCGAGGAGTTTCAAATACAGGAAACCAAGCAGACTCCTTAGAATAGTTTCAGTTTCCTTCCAACGCGGATTGATATCTGCTTGCGCATGCGCGCATCGTTTTTATTTCATAGATGGCGGCGCCAAAGTGTAGTTCTTATTACAAAGTATCCGTGTGTTCGATTTTTGGCAATTTATTCTTTCAATTTGGACTGATAAAACGTTGTTTTTGTTAAACAAGGAAGACAGGAAACCACTGATCCACATAAGATGTTTATTCTGACGAATGCGCATTTCGGCAGCCACGCTGCCTTCTTCAGCGTACACGGAGAATTTGATCAAAACAGACAAACCTGTTCAGATGAGTTACATTTGACAATCGACAATCGAACAGCGCAGGGAAATCGAAACGAGCGGTGCGAAAGCAACGCTTTCACTGCCATACTCATCCAGGAACTAACCAGGGGAAGTGCACTGAGCTAGGCAAGAAGCCAGATGAAACCTAGTTAAGTCATCCAGAGGATAAGATGGGGTCCTTTCCTATAAGGACGAATAAGTTGATTGTTGATTGACGAGGGGCACGAGGAGCTATGAGATCCAGTATTCGGGAAAGATGGCATTTTGGATGTCGTCGAAATTGATGTCCAGGACGTGTTGAGGCCTGCGATGCCTGAGGAAACTTCTAAACGTGAGTGGATGCTCCAGAATATATGCAACCAGAGGATTGGGATGGTCCTTAATCTTCGGAAGCAACTTCTTCAGTGACTCCTGTACATAGCTACCAATTGGAGGTATATGGAAATCTTCAGCAATAGAAATATTTGTTGCGACCCTCCTGTCAAGTTGGGCGATAGTCCTCAGGGTAACGTTTTGGAAAGTTTGGAGATCCTTCCATCTGGATTTGCATATTGTAGCCCAGGCAGGCATACCATAAAGAAGAGTGACTCGTATAACCATCTTATAAAGCAAAAGTTTGCTATCCATTTCAAGGGCGCTGTTTCGCCCCAGAAGAGCAACTAGACTGAACTTTGCCTTCTTAGTTGTATTTATTGCATAGGAGACGTGGTCACCCCAATTTAGCCTGGCATCTACCACCACACAAAGTTATTTATAATTTTTTACCCACTCGAGCTCTTTACCAGAAAGGAAGAGAGGACTCGGGGGTTTTCGAAGTTTGAGAAGATCCTATCAAGCCAAAGTTGGAGAAGATCTTTCCACACCCCGTGTTGTAAAGGCCGGTGTCCCTCAGGGTTCTGTCCTCGGGCCTGTGCTATTTAATTACTTTGTACATGATTTCCCGAAACCCGATAATTGTAATCTGTATTTTTATGCGGATGACACTGCCATTATGACATGGGCACACCAGCCGGCTCACGTTATCACTCGGCTGCAGTGCGCCTTGAAACAGTTCGAAGACTGGTTTAACTGCTGGAAGTTGAACCTTAACGTCGGAAAGTGCAAGGCTCAAGCATCCCCCAGATTCTCTTGTTCTGTTCAATGAGAAACTGGACTGGGTGGACAACTACAAGTATCTGGGAGTTATCATTGACTCAAGACTCTCATGGAACCAGCATATGTCTTATGCTCTGAATAAAGCGAAGAGGGCTAAGTACAGTATCATAGCTCTCATGGGTCGCAACAGCGCCCTCAGCATTGACAACAAGCTACTTTTGTACAAATCGATTATCCGGACCATACTCCTCTATGGCATGCCTGCGTGGGCGACTATCTGTAAAACCAGATGGAGTGAACTACAGTCATTCCAGAATGTTACCCTGAGGACCATTGCCCAGCTGGATAGAAGGACGGTGAAAAAACCAATCCATCCACTTGGATTTAAACATGGCCCATATCGGAAAGTTTATACAGGATCTCCTTTTGATTATGATACAGAAGATGAAGACTCACGACAATAAGCTTGTGAAAGGGATACTGAAGAACTCAATGAATATGAACTGGCATACGAAGTATCGTAAACCGAGGCACGTTCTTGACATCAATTTTGAAGATATTAGCAACGTCTCTTTCCCAGACTACTGGAAGATGTGATAATCTTATTTCTCCTTGTATTTTCTTTATTTCGTTTGTTTTTTGTTTCTGACAATCGTCAATCTTATTTTTTTTTGTATAATATGGAAGACCGCTTGGGTTGGCTAGGCTTCTTGACTACCTCAGTGTATTTCATTTGGAGTTTATTCTGGTTGGATGAGCTTTGTGAAAGCGCTGCTTTCGTCCCATCCTAACAAATGTACACTTCACTGTTCGATTGTCGATTGTCGAATGTAACTCATCTGAACAGTTTTGTCTGTTCTGATCAAATCCTCCGTGTACGCTGAAGAAGGCAGCGTGGCTGCCGAAATGCGCATTCGTCAGAATAAACATCTTATGTGGATCAGTGACTTCCTGTCTTCCTTGTTGAATATTGTCCACAGTGTTCGGCTCCAAGTTCTCCTCGTTGTTTTTGTTGACGGGTTTAGACTAACTAGACGATGCTTTAAAACTTTGCAAATTGGAATTGAGTCTCCTATCTTCTTTAAGAAAAAAATAGGGATTAAATGAATTGCAGAAAGGGGATACGGATAATAAGAGTGTGTTTTCACGAATAAAGACCTAATTACGATAAGTTTTAAACATCTTACTGTATTAGCCTTTGAATAAAATGAATGGAAGTTTAATTCTTGGACACCTTGAATATGTTGATGAGTAGTGCGGCAGAAAAATGAACTGACAATTAATCATTAGGGTTAATTAATATTGTTAACTTTTTTTATTATTTGCTACTCTCGTTTCGTTTTTTTATCTTTTTTGCTAAACCATTGTTTAAAAATGACATCCTATTCAAATGCTAATAATTAATTTTTGTTTATCATCTTTACGGTGTAAGTCTTAACTTAAAGCGTATCATATCCACCCTGAGTTGAGGAAGGTACCATTCAGAATTATCATCTTTATGATGGTTTAATGGCTTCCTTTCCCTCTAGATTGTTTACATTGTTTACATTTTAAATTAACGTTTAGTACTCCAGGGTCTCGGGAATACAAGTGCTACAGAGATGCGGGAATCCATTTAATTCCAAATCTAAGGAGAGATTGTAATGTCATTTTGAGAAAGTGGAGGTCAAGCCAAGAAAATCTGGCAAGCCATGATAGGAATAATAAAGCAACGCGTAATCCTACGTAATAAAATGAAAATTAAAAAAAAATATATGTATTCTCCTTAGGGAAAAATTCCCTAGATCCAAAATTAGTATTGACCTTTTTTAAATTTCCGTGCAATTGACATCCTGCTCACCTCTTTTCCACTAAATTTGGTAACGAGTGATGGCTGGAAGATATTATTGCGAGCTCATTAGTATCTAATTGGCGTAAATACTGGGCAAAATCATATTATTGTCGTTCAATAGAATAGATACAACTCAGCCCTCTTTAGGTGATTTTTTCATAATGCATAGAATTTTACTCGTTCTCGCTCGATTCATGGTATCGAAATTTGTCAACATGCTTTCCTAACCTGCAATTGGAATGTCGAAATGTTGACAGGGTTTTTAAGCGAAACAGAGTTCGCTCTATGTTTATTAGCTTTTGAAAACCATTTGACATAATGACTATTTTCGACGATATACTTTCTGAAATTTTTAGGTTGTGGTGTTTTTGATGGAAAATGCCTATCATTGTGATGATTTCCCGCAGCTAGACTTAAAGTCTCACTCTCTTATGTTTCATATAATACTGGTAATTTACTACTGCATGGAGATGAGGGTCATGCTGATCGATCTATTTTGAAAACAGTTTGTGAGAAAGCTTTACTGAGTAAATTTGAAGAAGACAACCCCCCTGGAACGAAGAGAATAATGATATTTTATGTTTCTGACTAAAAATATCGAAGCTTCGGGGATAAAACTCTTGAAGCATCATTTTCGAAGAATTTGGGAGGAAAAAATTGAGCATTTAGTTTAACTTATACTAATGACGGATGCAAATTTTCTGTTCATTTTGTAATTATCTTTATCTATTTAGTAATCAAAACCCATTCTTTATAAAATAAACAAAGTCTCCGATATTCAAATATTATTGTGAAATACGAGTTGCGATCCGAAATTTACTGAATTGGGGGTGTATAACCGAAATGTGAAATAGTTTCGATGTACGCCGGTGAATGGCAGTAGGTACTTGTTTTTTGAGCTAGTGTACGAAATTTCATCGTGAATGAAGCAGTTTTCGCCTGTATAGTTAGTTATTGACGCTGCATTGCGATTTTTCGTTCTTTGACGTTGCATAAAGAATTTGTGCTACTGGGTCACACTATCAATTCATGTTTCTTCTGGTCTATACAGGCGGGAATTGCTTCATTCACGATGAAATTTGCACCCTAGCTCTCAAAACAAGTACCTATTGCCATTCTTCGGCATGCATTGAAACCGTTTGGTTATATACTTCCAATCCGGGAAACTTTGGATCGCACCTAGTACTTATTTTTAAGTTCTTTTCAGTTTCCACGTTAGCTGCAAAATACTGGAAATGAGTCAAACTAACAGGGTACCAGAGGAGAAAGGGAACGCTTCAAATTTCCTCTGAAGTCGAACGCCTAGGTTCATTCCGCATCCACATTATTATGAGGACATTTAAAAAAATATTTAAGAAATCGCTTTTATTAGGAGCTTTAGCTTAAACCTGATTGTATCAATGCACAATACTTTGAAAACGGATTAAAAACGTTTCCAATTCTGTATTCAAAAATATCAGGTCATTTTTCAGACTTTTTCTTGGACCCCTTCAATTCAATCGCACGTGCTCTAACAGTGACTCAGTGACTGTAAGAATACCAAGATAATGAAATGTGATATAACAATTGACTCGTAGTGAAAAGTTATGAATGAATAAAATGATACTTTCCGTTTATCTTTTAAGCATTGTCGACGTTGGCACGCGCACGTTTGTCGAGGCACGATTAAGTCTAGTTCACACCAAGCGTTAATGCCGCAAATCTTTCGCACGGCGTAGAAATATGCGCCGCAAAGTGTGACATTACCAAGCGTCAAACCTAGTAAAACGAAAGCGTTGATCTGTTTTCTTAAAGCGTTAGACGTTCCGCTGAATTTTCCCATGATGCATCAGCACCCTGTTCTACCTTTTCCCTGGTTGAAGTCTCAAACCGTGTACGTATCACGACGTTAACTTTGCGGAGCATTACTCATGATATGCTTGTAATTGTACGGCGTCATTACGGTTGTACGGGACATATAACGGTTGCCATAAAGCAAATTGCAGTCGAACCCCATTATTACGTATTCCTGCTTAATACGTGTTTTCCCCTTGGTCCCGTCCCCGTGAGAGCTATTTCTATGTACATGCAACAAGATACGCGTTTATTTTTCTCCAAGATAATACGTATTATTTGTCTCAAAAATTAAGAAATTCATTCTAGTAATCTATTCTATATTATTATATAAAAAAAACTGTTAAATGTCACGCAAAAACTTAGTATGCTTTTTGCTTATAGTCTGGGTCTTCAAATAGGGAACTTTTTCTGCGTGAAAATGTTTCATTCCCACGAGATACTTCCAAAAAGGCTCAGTGGTGTGTTAGTTTTTCTTGCCAACAGATGACTCTGCAAGTATTAAATTCGCGCAGCAGGAATTAAACTTCCCAACAGAAGTCGCCACATATATAGGAGATATGGCTTCTAAATATGCCTTTCTTAGGACCACGGTCTATAGATATTCATGGTCATCGAGCTCCATTGTTAAAATGAAGCTAAAGTTTCTAGCTTCCGGTAGGGCGGGAACTCTATTGAAAAGTGGTGCTCCATGTACAATCGTCCCAACTGCGCCTGCAGAGCCGCCCTATCGGCAGATAGAAACTTTACTTTCATTTTCAGTTTCAATGAAAAACTCTATCGCAGATCACGGTCGGCCTTAGTGCGATCTATGCGGCACCTGGCGCGATCTGTTTTCCTTAGTTTCTCGAAACAATGGAAAATGACTGAAGCTCAATGACCATGAATATCTATAGACCGTGCTTAGGACTCAAGAAATGGTACGTGAATGAGACAGATACCTACACAGGAAATAAATGAAGAACGTGATGGTTTTAGCTTATAACTTACTGTTAGTGTGGTTATAGCTTATAGTCTGGTTCAACATTTAGGCTCCCTTTTCTGCGAAAAAGTGTCACATTTCCATACCCTTGATCCATGTGATGCTCAAAAGTTTGCTAATAGATGTCGCACTAACAGAGTTTAATTCGCAAGTCACTTTGATGGTTTCGATTTCAGTACCAACTCAAAATCATGGAAATGCGGGGGAGGGGGGGGG
>JAHWFO010114413.1:487735-553017 GCA_023313115.1 Rhysida immarginata | reverse complement strand
TCCTCTGATAAAATTATTCCTACAACTATCATCTCTAAATTCTTGGAATCGTATTTTCCATTTAGGAATTCTTTTTCTTTTGACACAAGAAATCAGATTATTAACTGCATTCTGAGACTATGTGCAAATCATAAGCAACATGTTTATAATACCTTGCTATAAGCCATAAACGCCTAACCCGAAACTAGGCAGAACAGCAGCTGAAAGTTGCACCAATAGACATCTCGCGGCAGAACTTCGTATTGTTTTTGGTTTGGGCAGATATTCAAATTCTCGGTAATTTTGGGTAGCACGTCGTATAAACAGTTGTTCTATGAAAAAATTAATCCCTTTTGGCCACTTAATGGCAGCAATGATTTGTTATATCAGAAAGGTAACGCTACAAGCCACCCATCAAAATCTACCAAAAAATGGTTCAAGAAAGAAAAAACTTAACGTTTCTCCTGTGTAAGAGAACTAGAAACAGCTATCATGGATGCTTGGAATCAAATTCCTCTTATTTACCTTCAAAACCTTAATTGATTCAATGTCACACACAGTTTTTGACATCATTGTTAAGAAAGGGGCAATAATTATTAATGACTATTATATTTCTAAAACATAACATTATTTATAGGTGATTTCATGGAATGCATATAGATGACATTAAAAATTTCATTATCACAGTATCAAGTGGTCTTATATTTTTTTAAACGTACTGTATTGCTATCCTACATATTTCAAAGTTTTAATTCAGTTTGAGCAGACTCCGCGATTAAGTCTCCTCAATAACAAAGATTTTCAGTTTAAAAACACACTAAAAATTAAGTTTATACAGAATTTTATTTTTATTTCCAACCTCAGAGTTTATCTGCAAAATTAAAGTGATAAATAATGCACAAATTCTAAAGAAAATTCTTCTCCGTGTAATCTTTTTTCCGGCAATTATCACAGCTTCTTCCTATTCACAATTTCTGTATATCAAAGCTTGAATTGCACAATTTTCGAAGAAGTTGGAATCATGCTGCTAGAAGAAGCTTAGCAGTGAAACCAACCCTGGCGCCCCATGAAACCCGCGCCTTCACCTTCAACCCTGGCGATCCATAAGGGTGTAATAAATTAGCTGTCACTAGAGATTACTTTATATAGCAAAATTTTTAAGTTTCTAAGTGATATAAAGCCGGAGATGCTAAAGGGCAAAGATTCGAAAGAATACAAATAAATTAAAATCCGACATGGAACTTTTCCCGCATGCAATCAGAGGATTTCTGTCTAAACCATTTTCTTTTGAAATTTTTCTTTTTAAATCTCTTTCTTCTTCACTGGCTAAGATTCGCTAAAAATTAATTTCTTTACCCTCTCAAGTTTTTAATAGGCATATTTAATTTTAGTGCATCTGCATTCTAGCATTCTCTTTATGTTTTCTTTTCAGCCAGGGGGTTGTTTTAAATTTTTTTTCGTGCGTTTAGGAGGGCAGCTAAATATCTCGAAAACGAAAAACGCTGAAGTAAAATGTTTCAGATAAAAGCTGCAGGCATCTCTAAAAAAGCAAATACGTGTGTCTCATCGCCTCCCTGAAATGCTGCAACTTTTGTGTCAACTGTTTTTCTTTAAGGTTTTTCGTTTTCGAGATATTTAGCTGTTTTACTTAAAATGGAACAGAATTTGATTATGCTTTCTGCTTAATGATTATAAGGCTAGAATAAAATCTAGGAACAAAATCGCTGTGAATTAAACTTTCCTGTCTAGATTAAAATAACCCCAACGCTCTCTGTGAAATACGAAGCCTTTATTTTCCAACTTTCTTTCATGAACTCTAATAAGCGAAAACTAAGAAGAAAAACTTCAGGTCGTTTTCTTTCTTAATTTTATAAAAGTGCTTCGACTTCACTGCCATCACATTGAACTCCTTTATTGGGCAGTAAACTTAATTAGACATTAGACAAAAGACAAAGTTACATTTGGTACATTTTTGAATTTTATTTCTTTATACATATTGAAAATGTTATTCTTTAATGCACACATTTTAGATCTAACGATTTTGACCATGTTAGTTTTCAATTGTTTTCTATGTATTCTTTATATAGGCTATAACGGATTCTATATAAATTGTGCTACTGAAACCAAAGCACAGAGTGGCACTCCAGGAAAATTTATTTTACAGAATGAAGCCTGATGCTCCGCAAAATATTATGTTGCATAGTGTGATCATAAATCTAGCAGATTAAAATATGCCCAAAGAGGGCACTAGAATTAAAGAGAGACCGTCACAAAATTTATGACAAATATTTAAACCGTAAAATCGAGAGTCCTGAGTGGAATGATTGATTAACAAAAAACGGGGAGTACCGGTGATAATCCCTGCACGGGGAAAGTAGGAAATTAAGTCGTTTCTAAGAAATTTCAGTTGGAGAGTTTAAGGGAAAATAAAACTCCTTTACAACAAAAGGGTTTGCGCAAGTGTAGATATTAATATAGAGTCACTTTATAGGAAGAGTACCGCATTTGAGTGAACTATGCCGCAAGGCTTCTGATTGGCTTTTCGGTATCACGTGGCGTAATCGCAGCCATTTTAAGTTTTCCCGGGTGAATGCTTGCTAATCGTTTCTATGCACTTCACTGAGCTTTGAAACTTACTTGGGAGCACTTGAGGCTTTAATCAACAAATAGTAAGTTTCAATCGATAAACAGAATCTATTTTATCGATAGCAATTGCATGTATTAATAATAAACAAAGTTTTCCTAAGATTTAGAGATGAATAATTTCGTCAATTAGCTTTTGCTTTATCCGGGCCAATATGCCAAATTGTTGCGCGGTAAATTGCACTAAATCCACTAGAAAAGGGAAATTAATGTTTTACATTCCAACTGGGAAGAACAAACATCCATGCCCACGGCGGGATTCGAACCCGCGACCCGACGGATTCGAGAACTGGAAAGCCTACGCCCCAGCCCTCTCCACTCTAAATGAAATATATCATTGAGATTTAATTTAAGCAGTCCAAAAACGATGTGAAAATGAAAAAGAAAAAAATAAATATTAACTTGTCTATTTTTTTTTTAAATTTCAAATTCATATATACCATGTAAAACCTAAAATTCTTTCTACATTCATTTGAATTAAATATTAAATTTATGAAATTTTATAAGTTAACGAAATACAGATTATATTTTGTTATTGATGACCTAAAAAAAAAGAAGTGATGTAACAATTTAATTTGAGCAGTAAAGTTATCTTTTATTTTTACCACGTTAAATATATTAAAAAACCTATTTATAATGTATTAAGTGAATTTACAAATCGTAAAACATTACAACATAACATTTTACTCGAAATGCGGCGAGAATACTTTGAAAAAATGTTCACAAAACAACGTAATCTCCATACTGCCCTTTGTATGCAGAGAATAATTAAACTCAAAATGGCGTCGCTCAAGACGATTGCGATACTCTTCTTATAAAGTGACTCTAGATCAATACGGATCATCTGTACTCCCCTTTTTCTAATCGATCATCCCACTCAGAGTTCTAGATCTTACGTTTTGACTATAACTTCAGATAACTCTCTAATACTCTTTGCTTTACGTTAGAGAATTATCCTCCCTGCTTTGACAAAGGATCAGCTTTTTATTTTTGATTTATTTGTTTTATAGGTAATGATTTTTCAATTGAAAAATGGAAGGAAAAATTCTGCGACCCGGATTCGAACCAGGAACCTCGACTATCATGGCTGAAGCATCTACCAATTGGGCTATCGCAGACACCACGGACAGTCAAGGTGTCTTAAAGACAACCAAGTTGTCACGGTTGAAAGTCCAATGGGAGACGGGATCCTGGCCCGCAGATCGAGAATTTCTCCACTCCAAACCATCAGAAAGTTGATGAACTCACAAGTGAATAATAATAATTTTTAACTGGAGATACGTCTCCAAGAATAGGTAATGATTTTTCAATTGAAAAATGGAAGGAAAAATTCTGCGACCCGGATTCGAACCAGGAACCTCGACTATCATTCAATTGAAAAATCATTACCTATGCTTGGAGACGTATCTCCAGTTAATAATTATTATCTGAGTTTATCAACTTTCTGATGGTTTGGAGTGGAGAAATTCTCGATCTGCGGGCCAGGTTCCCGTCTCCCATTGGGCTTTCAACCGTGACAACTTGTTTGTCTTTAAGACACCTTGAGACAGCTTGGCTATCCGTGGTGTCTGCGGTAGCCCAATTGGTAGAGGCATCGGCCATGATAGTCGAGGTTCCTGGTTCGGATCCGGGTGGCAGAATTTTTCCTTCCATTTTTCAATTGGAAAATCATTATTTGTTTTATTTTATTTTATTTTTTTTTATCAAATTTCTATTATTTATTATATTCCAGGGCTCTTGTGTCTCGTCCTTCTCTCCTTAAATCCGTCAATTTTGACTACAACTTAAAACTGACTTGGCGGCTGAATTTCGTCGTTAATGTTTGCCCGAAATACGAGAGGCGTTCAAATTTGACCTGGATTTTATTTTTTTGTAAATTTCATTGTTGTAAAAATCTAAACTTTCATTACTGGGATAGCAACTACCGCCTGTCGTACAAATGCAGCACCACTGACCCGGTTGCCATGACAACCGATTGTTTGTTTAACACCCCAGAAGTGGTGTGGGTGTTTGTAACACGGGTGGTAGCGCGCGGTCTATGAGACCGCATTTTGAAACTACTTTTTTTTAATGTTCAAAAATGAAATTCATGAATATTTTTTATCTATCACTTAATTTACCTGAATATTAAAAGAACACCTCAAAAAACTTTTCAATATTATCTAAAAAACGCAACCTTTAGAAAGAAATTTAAAAACCTATCTTTTTCCGTCAAAATTAGACGTGAATATTTCAGGAAAGGCATTTATAAAAATAAAATAGTTGAAAATTGATACTTTGAATTATTTTTACTTTTCATACATTTATACTTTCTTACATAAAAGAAAACCATTATAAAAATTAATAATAGCAATCATTTCTCAGAGGATAAAAATGCCTATTTTTTATTATTAAAAAACTATAAAATAATTTTTCTCGATATTCAAAATTATTTTATTCAAAACTAGTGTAAACGGGGTCAAATATATATGAAATTATGTTTATAGAAGAGTTTGTTGCTCTTGAAATTCAGAAAACAGCAATAGTATACTTGCATTATAATTTGCGTTTCGCTCCAAATATTTGTTTTCAAATAAAAGTTTCTAAGTAGAAAAATATTAATAAACAAAAAATGTATTGGAAATTAACTGGAGAATATGTTTATGTAATAAAGAATTAAAAAGACGTATAAAACAATGACTTTTACATCAATTTATTTTAGTAACGAAGCTGGTGGCGCGCGGTCTCTGAGACCGCACGTCCTATATATGTGAATCTAGGGAAGAAATCGTGGATTATGACATACTGTCTTCTAGAAGTGTCCAAGTTGGGAGAATCCTGGTCATCTTTTCTATCGTGGTTGGTTGATACATAAAAGATGTCGATATTCAACCATGTTACCGTCGTTTCAGTGATACCAGAATGATTGTTTAGAGGTATTTATGAAATTATATACCGCATTTATTAAAAAAGATTCTAAATTTGAGAGAGGTCGCTAACTTTTATGGGTCTTTATGGATCTAGTTACAGTGTTTGACTCAGGAGAATTCCCTATTAGCAGGTCATGAAATAAGAATTTAAGTGAACTTGGGTTAGTTTTTTTTTTAAACTCATAAAAGGATCCCAAATATGTAATAATTTCACGATAAGCTGAAATTCAACAAGATGCAAGAACATTTTTCTAAATTCCCAGGACGCTTGAAAAAATGTGTAGAGAAGCAAGGATATTTCTTTGAGAAATAACTCGTATGTGTGTATGATTGTGTGTGTAGTTTTTTTTTTGTAGTTTCCTGGTTTTATAAAAAATAAATTCCAGGTCAAAATCGAACGCCCCTCGTACATTAAGGTATTAGTCAATGAAAGGGTTCCAATGATCTGGAAATCGACCCGTACAGAAATATAACAGCCAATTGCAACTACTTAATATCATTATCTACAATGACTCAAGAGAAACCCAGGGAATTAGAAAGTTCTAGCGATCCACAAGAGGCATAAAGTTTTAATGGATTAGTTTTACCCTCAACGTTCTTATTTCTATAAAATTTTTCATTAGATGTTGTCTTTGTCTGTAGAAGCCGTGAGGGAAGAATGAAGATTCTTTTGATGGGGTGTTACAGAATTCTAATTTGGTAAAGCTTTGATTATGTACAAATTTCAGTTTTTCTAAAAATTATCCAGAAAGTAAACTATTAATTATGAATTAAATTAATAAGAATGTTAAATACGGATTTTTACACTTAAGCTTTATGTCATTTGACGCCGATTTAAGTTTGATTACGGATGCAGTAATGTATTAACCGGATAAAACTGAAATTAAAAAATAATCTCTTATTTAATTTTGAATTTATTTTATTCAACTACCTCAGTTTATATATAAGGTCACACTAAACATGTATTATCTTAGGAATTCCCGTATTATAACTAGCTCGTATCATCAATACCGCACGAAAGAGAATGAAATAGTAATTCCATTTTATTACTTAAAGAGATCAATATCGATTTCTGGAATAATCTGTTGGTCTAACTTAACTAAAGAACTTCATGATGCACTTTCTCTTCAATATTTTAAACATTTTCTCCTTAGAAGCATTAGGTCGGGCTTAATCATAACTAATTTAATTTCTATATATTCTTAAATTTCAACCGATTTACACTGTTCACTATTACTATTACTATTGTTGTTGTTGTTGATATTATTGTTTCTACTCTGATGTCCTACTAATTTATACTATTTTTTGTAAACGTTTTGAAAGATGCCCTTAGACATGCTTCCAGGCCTTTTGGGCACCTTTTTATTCCTAAGTATTCTTCTTTTATACAAAAGCTCTAAAAAAACTTTCAAACAGTCTTTTGTAAGAAAAGTATAACAGCGTATGCATCTTTATAATTGAAGAGAAATAATTACCTATAGTTGTTTGAAGAAATTTTGAATACAATATCTGTTTACACTACCCTATCAAAAGTCATGCAACAACCCTGATTTGCATGAAAATGAGACATTCCTTTGCAATTTTACTGTTGCATTCTTCCCAGCACTACATAACAGAGAGTATGCTATTATAAGATGATACTTGCGTGAAAGCTGTAAGAATGTCTCAAAGAAAAGAGCTTTCAGACTTCCAAAGAGACAATTGTTGAGTGCCATCTCGCAGGCAAAACTATTAGAGAGACGTCAACCCTCCTAAACATCCCGAAATCGACCGTTCACAACATCATCCATGCATGGAAAGAGAAAGGCACCACAAGTGTTCCGCCTAGGACTGGAAGATCCAAGATCATGTCGGCCAGAGACCAAAGGGCTCTTCATAAAGTGGTCACTGCAAACCGTCACACATCGCTTGATGGACTGACAAGATCGTTCATAGAGTCGACGGGAACAACTGTGAGCACCCTGACTATTCGCAGGGAACTGCATGCAATGGTTTTTTAGGGCAGAGCGGCAGCCCACAAACCTCACATCAGCACCAGCAACGTAGCGAGGAGATTGCAGTGGTGCAAAGAGCGACGACATTGCACTCTGGATCCATGGCGAATTGTTGAATGGAGTGATGAGTCACGCTACACCATCTGGCAATCGGATGGAAGGGTTTAGGTATGGCGAGCGCCCAGCGAACGTTATCTGCCAAGCAGTGTTGTGCCCACGGTGAAGTTCGGCGGAGGGTCGGTGATGTGTGGGGGTGCTTTTCATGGTATGGGTTGGACGCAGAGCGTTTCTGTGGACGCAGAGCGTTACTAAGACATTCTGGACAACGTATCACTCCCATCTCTCTGGCAGCACTTTGGCAATGGCCCTTTTCTGTTTCAGCGTGATAACACACCTTGCCATAAAGCAAAGGCTGTAGGCACATGGTTTGATGAAAAGGGGATTCGAGAATTTGACTGGCCTGCACACAGCCCCGATCTGAACCCCATCGAACATCTGTGGGACGTGTTGGAACGTCGATTGCGCGCATGGGCGGAACGCCAGTAATCCGTGACCGAACTGTCCAAGACAGTTATGGCAGAATGGCGAAAATTACCTGTCGAAACGTATCAAAAACTTGTGGACAATATGCCCCAGAGTGTAGAAGCTGTGATAGCAGCAAAAGGTGAACCAACAAGATGCTAAAATACGTATATTTTTGAGTGTTTCTATTAAAGTGATGGTGTCCCATGAATTTTGATAGGGTAGTGTATATCACTAATGGCCGTATTCACCATCTCCGGTTAAAAGTGCGAGTAGGCTAACTTTAACATGTGATTCTCGTTATCCAATAGAGAAACGTTAAAATACCATTTCTAACCTTAACCCAAGGTGGTAAATACGGCGATAAGTTTCATATCAGAAAAGAACACATTTCTATAATGTAATTGAAAAGAGACGCACGTTTGAAATTTTTTAATATTCTTGCTGTACATTGTTGGATTATAATACGGAAACATCGGTTAAGCGTATATCAGTGTAAAATCACTTTTGGGACTGAATCGATATTCCCAGTTGAAATTAGTAAGAGTGCTCTACTAAAATTACCTCATTAATAACAAAATTATATATCACTTTATTACTTACTTAATCTGTATAATTATAAACTAATTAAATGACACAGCGAAATACTTAATAATTAGATACACAATAATAAACTATTAAACTAACGCTATTTACGTTTAAAGATGTTAATTGGACATCCTTTTAATATTGGACTGGGAAGAAAGTTCCCACACAATTTTTAATAATGACGAAAGACACGGAAACAATGCGGCGAAAGGCACCTGTCAATCTGCAATGTATTCACCGTTACTGTCGATCACCTGGGGTAGATCATGGGATACCTTTGTGGTAAAACGCAGCCGTTAGGTTTGTCGTCGAAGAAGTCACCTACTGCAGTTGTGAGGTCCGCATCAGTTGCGAAGTTTGTGACATTCAAAACGTTCTGCACTGCCAGGAATAAGTGGTAGTCTGTAGGCGCAAGGTCGGGCGAACTTGGTGAGGTAGAACATCCCACTCAAGCTTCAGAAGTTTTTCACGGGTCACATTTGCAACGCGTGGTTGCGCGTTGTAGCTTTTCTGCAGTTGCGTCTGCCACACTTTGCAGTTGTGCAGAGTATACGTGGGCGTTGATGGTCTGATTGAGTGGCAACATTTCCCACTGAATCTTGTCCCTCACATCCCACCAGACACAAACCATGAGCTTCTTTTGATGCAAGGCGGCCTTTCCCTGTGATTGTGTAGCTGCCCGTGCGTGAAACGTTCGAGTACAGACAAACACCAGTTCAGCCAATCAAAACGACGCTTCTTGGACAGAAGTGTCGTTCAGGCATTCATGCGGGTACAGTAACTTGTTGGAGAACGATTCGATTAGACGTTCATATACCTTTATCGCCACGGATTCGTATTTAGAGTGATTGTGCGGAAACTTTCTTTCCAACCCTATAAGACCAGTGGATTTTCAAGTATGACAATGGTGGTTTTCCTACTATAAATAAATTTTATAGTATTATAGTTAATACTAAATTTAGACTTTTATAAAATTATATTTTAACCTAGCTAAGAGGAGGTGCTTCTTCGAATAATTTAATCAATTATCTTAAGATAAAACCTTGTATTTATGGTTCGCTGCATTAGTAAAGTACACGAAGCATTATTTTGTATAAAGCATCCACTGAATAATTAAAAATCATTTTATGTTTACGTTATTCATAAAATTTTTATTAAAGTTACTTGCGTACGGAAACCATCCCTAGAGAATCTTTTCTACAATATTTGCCTCATAAAGTACATTAGATGATGCAAATTGTGAGTCGTTATTTTCTACACATTGAAACATTTGTAGAAGCCAAAAATTAAAAAAATTAAAAAAAAACAAACAAATACTGTATGTTGGCTTAAAAAATGAATATATTCGGTGTGTGTATATAAGAAATTGCTTTAAAACTGTAATTACAGTTTTACCTTCAGGAAAGCGTATATTATCCCCAAAACGTTATCTAATATATTTCTATTCAGCCTTTATTAAAGCCATCCTATAGGCTTTGAGTCCGAGGTCGAGAGCACTTAAGAGATATAAGAAACGAAAGAGCTACACTTCTGTGATTTCTTCAGTAGAGGCTATCACTGGGAATAGTATCTTAATATTAGGTTACACAAGCCCGAGAATTTCAATACACCAGCAGCACAGAGCGAATCTCCTATTCACTTAATACGCGATCAAATTCCTAAACGCTCTCATGAGAGTACTTTTACAAATGTCAGAAGAATAATTTAAAATGCAGGACCTTTATGGTTTCCTCTTTCCAAAGGTGTAAGTTACTTACTCCCACGACTAAAATTCCAATTAGATGCTGAGATTGTAGAGAATATCCATAAGAAAAAATTTATTTAGCTGATTTCCATTGTTGTTTCAGGCAGACAAAAATATTCAAAATTTCCCGATCGCTATCACCCTCTATCGGGAAATTTGAAGCATTTTTTTTCTACCTGAATTGAATAATAAATATTCATTTAAACAAGTTGTTCTCATTTAATTTTCATAAAAATTATTAAATTAAATATTTTCATAATATCACAAATTTTATAACAATATTCAACATTTACTCAAGATTCTATGACAATTCTAATCATAGCCTACAATCCCATATCATTGTAGGCTATGTTTCTAATTTTACAAATACATTATTGTATCAATTTCCTTTTTTTATTTTTCGTCTAAAAATTGAGATTTAATATTTTTGATCAGAAATTTTTTTCTGTGAATATACATTATACGTATAATTGCATTCCGAATTGTTGTTTCAGGTCACTGCCTACTTAATACCAAGGCTTTTTCTATACAGGTTAGAAAGTCGCGTGACATCACTATAGCAAAGTCGTAGCCCACGTGAAAGACAGGCCCTGGCGCGGAAAAGTCACCTGACCATCCTAGTCCGAGTAACAATGTAACCTTCATTGTTTCCAACAAACGAAAACTTGCCGATTATTAAAATCTAAGATGGAAACAATGAAAGTTACATTGTTATTCGGACTAAGATGATCAGGTGACTTTTCCGCGCCAGGGCCTGTCTTTCTCGTGGGCTACGAGCAAAGTTTGGTCCTATTTTTTCTTTGCTCGCAGATGGCGCAAAGGACAGTGTAGTGGGTAGATTTCTGATTCATCCTATAGGATTGGTAATAAAAATCGCTGAATTAATTTCAATTTAACTGATTTCTTTATTTGATTTTGCATCTCAACATTTTAAACTTTAATAAATAATCAATTTTAATCGTTATCATTAAACAATGATTAAAAGCAATTTTTATATGATGTAGTTAACATCTCCCAATCATTGCTTAAATTATATGAAGTTTAACTTAATCATCTTTAAACATCGTTTTGTGATATTCTGGAGAAATGTCACAATAAATTGATCACGGAACCAACGGCTTTACCTCCCTTCCGAAGAAAGTGCGTGATCTCAGGAGTTCCCCCCTAAAAAAACCTTGTCGTCCTCGGCCGGGATCGAACCTGCGCACTCGGGCATCAGAGGCGATCAGGCAACCATTGAGCCACCGAGGCCGATGATAATAAATTGATAACAATTTATGTAAACGGATTTAATTATACCGTTATCCAACAAATCGAGGTTTAAAATATTATATAGATAATTCTAGATCTCTAGTTGTAAGTTTTCATTTTTCACGGATGAAAATCTTAAAATACGAGGGTTGGGGCAAAAGTCATGGCAAATATTTTTTTTCTTGAAGATACCAGTCCGGTTGGAAAATGTGACATATACAGACGAAAGGACAAGGTGTTAACTACATGGGTGGACAATGAATAGCACTGAAATATCGTAACACACTAATTTATTACGGTAGTATACAGGGCAATATGGCCTTCACTGGTTGACACACGTCCTTGCTGAAACTTTCCTACCCACCGTACTACTGTACCGTATGGTAGGGCATTATTCCCAAGGGCTTCCACTAATTCACTGTGACATTCCATCGCATTTCTCCCTCGGAGAACGGCTACTTTGATGTAAGCGCGCTGCTCAACACGGGTTACTTCCATCTCGCACGACACTCACCAACTGACTGATTTCACAGCCCTCGCTGCGCTACTACCAGCTATCACAGAGCCATCTGTTGTTCTGCATACACACTATGCCTGCAGAACTTCCACACGACACATATACGTTTGTGATCCGTTCACATATCTACAAGAAAAAAAATAGTTGCCATGACTTATGCGCCAACCCTCGTACTTGAGAAAAAGTTCAGTCGGTAAGTAGAAAACCTATACTAATACATATGAGCGATAGAATTTCTCCCCACTACAGTATTCGCGGCGCCGCTCTGTCGGCCAGAGAAAAAATGTCCAAAGCTCTTAACATGGGATTTTCCAACCTGTATAGAAAAAGCCTTGTTGATACTAACTGCCTGTCCGCTGAGGCAGAAAACAATAGGAAAAATGCCCTATGATAAGGAGAAAACCTGGCGCCCTCTACCGTTTATTTACGACACCTGCATTAATCTGGTAAAATATAAACAGTTTTATGCAGGTATCGTAAATAAACGTTAGAGGGCGCCAGGTTTTCTTCTAGCCACTATAGTACTGGCTGACTGTTTTCTGCCTCAGCGGACAGCTAGTTAGTATCAAGCAGGCAGTGTTCAGGTAGAAAAAATGTTTGAAATCTCCCGATAGAGGGTAATAGTACCCGGGAACAACAATGGATACAGCTAAATGAACAGGTCGTTAGTATCTAGTAGGTCGTGTTACGGCCATTAAAATATAAATTACCACCACGCGTCGCTGATAATGTAAATTATCACCAAGCGGCCAAAAATTAAAATATAAATTTACAGCCTGATACTTTTATTGTTTTACATCATGTACCATCTAATAACTGCACTGGTGTTTACCTAAATTCTTTAAAAAATATCCATAAAAAGGTTTACACTGAAGGTTTAAGATGAAGTATTTTTATTTTCCTTTATGATTTTTAATGCACATTAATTTAAGGGAAGACCAATTTAAATGCTGCCTGCCTCTGAAAGTACGTGGGCTGAAGAGAAACATCTTAATATAAATCTTTTATGGTTCAAATGAAGTATCCATCATTTCTTCGGTGAGGAAAGGCGTCGGGCTAACAATAAACATTGTCTTCGGAACTGATTTGAGTTTTTGAATCATTCGTGAGTTGGAAGAAAGTAACTTCCTCTGGTCAGGAGTTAATTTCTTTTGGAGATAATTCAAATGAAAAATACAAAGTTAGTTAAAATGTGTGAAGTCTTGTATCTGTCACATAAACCCGAAAATCTGAGCTGGAAACCACAGGACTTCCTTGTACGACTCATGGAGTAATAGGTTTATTACTCCATGGTACGACTATTAAAATACATATACACACTTTTTTTTAAACTTATTTCATTTGAAATTGAGATACGATCTTCCAATTCTTTAATAAAGAGGGACAGTTGCACAATTAATAAAATATTAGTTTTTATCAACATCATATACTTATAAAATTATTCATTCAACAATCTTACCCGAAATATTAGGAATCCTACAAGGGCTTCAGGACACCGATTTGAACCATATTGATGTGTAAATAGTACACTGTTTACATGTCCTCATCACAAAATACTGACACGCAATTTTCAATAATACCCTAAAAATTTCCTTACCATTTTATATTAGTTTATATATTAATTTTGTTTCACGTCGCTCAAGTAGATATGTGGTTTAAGTGAGAACGTGTCGGATCCGTAACCATGCACAGATCGGTTCGAATCCGACTTCATATATTTTTTTTTAATTTTTTTTCTTAAATACAAGATTTCAACATTTTACGGCTAATCTTTTTTGAGTTATGCGAGATACATACGTACAGACGTCACGCCAAAACTAGTCAAAATGGACTCAGAGATGGTTAAAATGGATATATCTGTTGAAATCTGAAAACCGAAATTTTTCGTGATTACAATACTTCCTTTACTTCGTAAAAGGAAGTAAAAAAGGGAATCAAGTCAGACGACTTAGGTGGCCGCTTGCGAAATATTTTAATATCGACAGCAGCGGCATAGATAGATGATCATCCAGATAACGCTGCACATGTTTGTAATAATGAAGTGCGGTCAAGTTCAAGCGACATTTTGAGTTCTTTATTGGTGCTCAATAAGTATTATATCCGAAATAGCTGTATGTAAGTGTAACGTTCTTTTGGACTCCGTTTTAGCTTTATTCATTTTTTGAAAAATAAAGAAAGGTTTTTTGAAATCGGCCTAGTAGTTAAAGAGTTGCGATGTTTAACAGTACACCCCACCCCGATCTGCCAAATATGCGACAATTCCAGAATACATTTTTGAAAGCCTATTAGATGTTTATCTGATTATCATCATGAGGCATGGGCCTGCACCGTTCTAAAATGGAAGTCACTAAAGTGGATCAGCGATCTACGTGAAAATTACAGTTCTCCGCAGTAAAAATGCACATGATTATGTCATGCATTGGGCGATCATGCTTTGCAGTATCGAACAGTGATTTCATCCGTTTCTATAGCAGTGCTGCATAGTGGTCGTCATGTTACAGTTCTGAGAGACATGTCAGCGGTAGCTCTGTAACAATGCTTAAACGAAGATGGGCAGTGAACTGCACAGGAATGTGTACCTTTACCATGTTCCACATTATACAAACATCAAATTGCGCAAAGTTGTTGCCAAATAAGTGCCACATCAAATGCAGAGATCCAGAAAAGGACTCATCAGAAACATATCGCATCTTTCTGGAGCGTAATTGCCATAGACAAAACATGAGCATGGCATACGAACCTGAATTCAATAAGCAGTCACCATGAAACTCATGATTATTTAGACCTATGATGGTAAATGTATTCTTGTGTTTACCGTTTCATGAGGGCCATATTGTGAATGCGTAACATTAAAAGCCATTTATGCAATGTGATCTACGTCTTATCTTTCGTGAGATGCAATGGCATAAACCTTCACTATTAGTGAGATGCAATACAGCGGCTCCTGTAAAGATTTTGTTTCTTCGGTGAGAGTAGGAAGTCTTGGAACATCCTCCGTATTCGCGAGACGTCAATTCATGCGAGTTTGATTTGATTCCAAAAGAAAGGAAGCCCTTGCGGGGAAAATGCTTTGTGAACAAGCAGGATGGCGGCGTTTTGGATAGAGTGTAATACATTTGTGACGACTAGTCAAAAAAAAAGTCGCGCAATAAAATATTTAGTTGGGCCACCTTTCGTCGTGGCATGGATTCAACAAGCAGCCATGATGAGAGATGCAGTTTTCCCCTTGCTGGTTCACTGAACTTTCAGTTCGTTAAATAAAAAAAAATTTCCGCATACTATACTGGGGTGCTTCTTGAGTAGTGACAATGTTGTATACAAGAAAAGGAACATAAAACCACCATTAACCTCAAAGCACATCGAAGAGAGTTTATGATGGATTCGAAAACAAAGAAATTGGAAGAATGAATGGGTAACTGTGATGAAAAAGAGTGGAACTTAGGTGGACTTCATGGTTTGGTATGACCTACGAAAGGAAGTTAAGTCTTTTTTTCTATAGCAGACAGCAAGGAGGTGGTTTGGTGATAGTTTGGGAGACGTTTGAATACAGAGGTACAAGCAATAGTGCCTTTCTGAATGATCGGCTATCAACAGACCCTTACTGATTACACGATTTTAGTACCCAAAGAACTGGTAGCTTTAATATAGAGGGGTCCAAAAAAGTATTCGCTGTTTCTAATTCAATAATTTCCAAACAAAAAGACTTACTAATCTCACTCGGAAGTGTAGCGCAATTATGAAACTATGAAAGACTGCTATACGCGATGAATGAGGACGACCCGAATCGAAGGAGTACTGTGATTGGCTTGAGCACATGGTTAGCGAGGATGAGGAATTTGCAAGGAATTTGTGTGGTCTGAAAAATTGGTTTGAGCACATTTTTCGCACTGACAGCCGTATTTCGGCGTGCCGATCGGCGCCATCGGCATTGTTTAGAAACTGCTGGTGCTCATTTCGAACACACTCTCACTGTGCCAAAAATTTACCTGCAAGTCGAATTTGTAACAAGATATGGATTATAAAACAGTACGTACATTTTTGGACCCCTCCGTAGTTTGCTGGCACTAATAGAAGGTAGGAGCTGCACATAAAATGTTTCTATCACGTCACGTTTTCGAGGTACACGTCGATAAAATTTTCAACCTACCTTCAGTATGTTTTGAGAAAACTGTCTTTAAAGAACGAGTGCCGTACATGTACTATTCTTGCGCTCCTTGTCTAACCGAACGCCCTATTTACAAGTAAATCTAGCCACACACACATGTATGTGTGACCGTTGGGTTTGTAAATCTAGACACACATGTATATTGACGCTGTACAGTGTTAGAGTTATGTTTGGAGTACGATTGACGTACCAGTACGTTTCTGCTTTCTGGACAAGTGTCGTACTAGTAATACTTATGTCTTTTTGTTTTTATTTGTGTTATTTTTGACGTAGCCGTCCAGCGCGCTGAACATAGGCGGCCCGCGCTACTCCTGTAAAGGTTAAAGATGAAAGTGCTGTCGAGTGTACCTGGAAAATAGGACGTGATAGGAAAAAAACATTGTGTATTCTTAATAAGAGAGCAATTTCATAAAATATACACAAAAATTTGAAAAGGTAACTCGATTTTCGTTTCAATTTTTAACGTTATGTTATCTTTCACCTGCTTGTGAGCAACTGGGTGGTCCGGATTTCATTTTTCAGCAAGATAATGCCTCTATTCATAATGCACAGAAGTATTAAGTATTTTAAGATCAAGATACATGCATAGCAAAAGGTTCAAATTGTGTAGTTAACTCTGTATTGCTACTAAAGTTTTAGAAATTAACGAGGTGAAAGATTGATAGACTTCCGATAATTGCTTAATTAAGAAATGAAACTCGGATCCTGTGAAATTGCTGGATAAGCGCTTGGAGTGTAAATGACTGGAACATCAGCGGGCAGCTCTTCTTGAAGGAGTTTTTACGCTCGTTAACGAAATGTAGAAGATAATGTCGTATCAGAGAGCTTTGTATTTTCTGCGGCCTATTATTTTCTAAGTTTTGACGGGTAACTAACTATTAATCACATAGATAACGGAAAATAACCTCCATGAGTTCAAATTTTATACGCTGCGAAAATATTTTGTTCAAACTTTCAAGATTTAAACGAAAGGATAATTTCTTGAAGACCTGAACACTGCAACTTCTTTGTGTGATACAAAGTAGAAAAGGCATAAAATGCAAGGCAAGTCAAATAAAAGTTTGATACGAAGTTAGATACAAAGTCGGAAAGTTGTTTTGAGCTGACAATTCCCCAACTGACACTGATTTAGGCCTACAGCTGTAAGCCTTTTCCCTCTCCTCAAATAGAACTTCAACTTCTTCTTGTGTCTGTCAACAAAGTGTGTTCTTTAGAAAAAAGGATTCGTCAACGGCTGGTCATCGAGATCCCTTCGTTCGCTGGTCGTATGCCAAGTTGCGATTCATGATGGGTCGTGAAATCGAATGTCCATCTTCCTTGATGCTTCCATCAGTGAGTGAAAAGGAAAAAAAGGAAAGAAGAAAAGAAGAACAAATTTGGTTCCTAGAAAATTTTATCTCTCTCTTTTTTTTTTCTTTCAACGGAGTAAATTAAATTTCCGCGCGGCTAAAATTTGGTTCTAAAATAGTATCCTCGCGTTTTTTTTATGGAAGAAACTCTAATGAGAAATTTCAGGCAGTCCCTCAAGTACATAATATAACTCAGTAATACTAAAAGCATTACTCAGTATAATAAAAATAATAAAATATTAATTTTAATGAAGATCAAACATAACTTAGATAATTATATTTCTTAATAATATTTAACACACTTTATGTTATATATTTCTCTCGACGCGTTTCGATTTACATCATTTTCAAGGGAATATTTTTCAAGGGAGTAAAGTAAAATTTTAAATTGTTACAACAGCATTGCATTAAAATTGACAGTTAGGTTAGGTACGTTAGATTAGGTTAGGTTGAGGATTGAGCTGATCCTGATTTTAATGCCCGGCACCCTGAAAGAGAACCAATCACACACAGTATCGTCGCATATGTGATATTAAATTACATTTCAGATATACTGGGACTATTGGCTCGTACAGGCCGGCCAAAAACAACAAACGATGAAGCAACCTCAACAATGGTGCTGACAGCACTTGCAAGAGTCCACAACGCAGCAGAAGACTGCTTGCAGCTGAATCATCATCCATAGCACGGATTCTGCGTACCAACAAGTGGCATCCATTCAAAGTTCAGATGCAGGAAAAACTATCCGAGGATGTTTTGGATAGAAGTGAGGAGTTCTGCACATGGGCTGTGGACAATACTGGGTCCTTCATATGCACATAACATTGTGTTCAGTTTTGAGTCAAACTTTTATATCCATGCGCGAGGCGAACCGTGAGAACATGAGATATTGGACACGGCAAAGTTATGGTGTTGTATTGAACCAATTTTCATAGGCGGTACCCCAAAAGCTGATCAGTACCTGCGAATGTAACAGAATACTGTTCCCGTGACTGTTGACTGAAGATGACAGTTTTCCAAGTTTTTTCCAGCAGGATGGTGCATCACCACACTAAGGAAGTAATATCCGTCAATGGTTAGATGGGCAATTACTTGATTATTGGATTGACCAGCGGGATCCTGTGGAGTGGCCACTGCGTTCCCCAGACCTCACACCGTTAGGTTTTTTTGTGTGGGGCCTCACTTAAAACAACTTGTGTATTCTGTGAAAATCCGCAGCAAACGTCATCTTCAGCAACTCATCCCACAGGGCCTTGATAGCATTACCCCCGATGTTCTTGTGCGCGTGCATAATGAATGGATAAAGCGCCTTAAGCTCAGTGTCCAGCAACAGGGACAACAGATTGAACACATCCTTTAGCCGCTGTAACCAGTTTTCGGTATGTGTTTTTTTTTGGAAAGAGTCAATGTTTTTGTTAATAACTTGTAAACCAAAACAGATAACTGAAATCCGATTGCAGGAATGAACTCTTGAGGGAAAAATTCTGTTATTTGATATGCCACATGACCCCCTTCATATGATAAGAAAATGAACCTAACCAATTTCCTGTTAGCGTGGACACGTCGTTTATTTTACACACCATTTCAGAAATACCACATCCGAAACAATAGCTACATCAGCGCATCCTGGATTCATTGTGACGGCGGGTTGATGCATGTATCGATGCTAAAATTTCATGTAAGAAAGAGTTTCATATAGTATGCTTGTACGTTCTGTTCCTGCGTGTTTCCCAGGAGTAATGTAATTAACGAAGAGTTGTAGAAAATGAGTTCTACATGGAAATAAAGCGTGTCCGGACCAATATCCATATAACGTATTTTCTTCCATTACATGCGAGGAATGCTTCCTGAAAGTTTGGCCGTACCTTTTTGTTACACCCTCGTATAATAAAAAAATGTGTTAAAGTATTAATAAATAGAATATTGAACACTAACACCAGACCTTATGGATCAAATAATTTAGATAGGTTTTTGAAATCTTATTTATTCTCATTATAAGCTTTAATAGGTTACATAAAATAATCATTAGACAAACTTAACGTCACTTTTCTAAGTATGGTGCGTTAACTAATTAAATTTTTATTTCGTTTCTTCATAACAGACTTCCTTTTTCACCTGCCTGTACGTCAATAATCGATATGTAAACAGTTTGCATTTAAAAATATAAGTATATATTTTACTTGCTTCCCGTTTTTTTCTAAAATTCAGAGATGTTAAATAAATTTTCTTAAAGGCATTAAAAGAAATTTGTCTGCAGCCGTTTACAGAACATCCAATCTATAATAATAAAAAAAAACAACAACATGAGGGGAGGCATTGTCATAAAGGTAGATGACATATTGTCAATGCGTTCTGATGTTGTACTGCGGAGCATAACTTCAACGTTGGCACCTTTAACGCCATCAGCAGGTGTTCCTTATGGTCGAAGGAAAACCTTGGCATCACCTTCCCAGCCGATCCGATTTGGATGGATTATGGATGTGAAACGCCATATTGTTCTCCTTACCAGAGCGTATTTTACCATACGGACAACCACTAGCAGATTTTACCTGATCTCGTTGTATATTACGACTAACGAATGTTAAATGTTCGGTTTTATTAAGGATAGAAATAAAATTCGAAAACCCTTTGAGAATTATTTAAACTTTTACTAAATTTATTTAGTCGCTAAATGTCTTTTAAACTAGTGATTTATAATAAGAGTATCGTTTTCACGTCCGTATAAATCAACGATGAAATAAATAAATAATAAATTAACCCAGGCTGTTGAAATCTTCACCAATTTTAGATATATAATCTCAGAACACATACGGAAAGCTCATTTATAAGATTTGATTTGTAAAAAGCAAGATTAGCCTACATTTTTAAGATATACATTTGAATAGCCTTCAGAGATGAAAATATTTGGAATAATTGTGAACAATTTTAGGACAATTATACGATATAAGCATCCAATTGTGAAAAAAAGAAGTAAAAAATACCGTTTTCGCATCCTGTATTATATATCTATAGTTCACATACAAAATACGGCTGAAGGTCAACTTTTAAAAATGATTAGAGTTATCACAATCGATTGGCGGGGAGAGAAAGTGAATGTTTTCGTTCTTGCTCCTTCGATCCTTTCCCTTTTGTGTGTGTGAGACGATCAATAGCAAAGGTATTTTCTGGCAAATGTTAAAGAGAAAATAAAAAAGAGGAGGGAAACGATAACGATGACATCTACCTCGGAAACGGTTTAGGGCCTTTGAAAGGTAGATGACAAGAGGAGAGCAACATTCACGCCGTGACCCGTTATTACAACAAAAGCGAATTGGTCGACGGAGAAGCCTAAATGAAAGGAGTAGTTACGAATTCGTCCTGTGAGGGTTGGTTTTCCTGGGCAACATTTGATAATTCCATATTCGTACACGGTCACCACTTTCTTAAAACCGCAGAGAAATGAAATTTTCATAATCGCATAACCATCCGAAGCCTCAATCGTGTCGCTATCTATCACAAATGAGAATCGAACAGATTGGCAGAGAAATCCATTCCGACAAACATTTCGCCCTTTAGACGTGACATTCATCTTTCATCTCGGTAGATATTTTTCTTACCCATTGTTATTCTAAAAGTGAAATCATTGAATCGAGGAAAAAAGTTTGAGAAAATTGCACTGAAACTCTTACAAAAATCCAATTTATTCGCCCCTTATTCAAATTTTCACCGCAATTCCGAAAGGCACAACCTTTTAACACCCATTCAAAATGCATTAAAATCTCTCTATCGTGGCTAGATTCCCCCTCACATATGAGCTATCAAAATTTTATACGTAAAAACACGAGTAAAACACTTCAAATTTTTTTTTTTATTTTTTACAACTCTAATGTTAAAACTTCATTTACTTCATTTTATTACGATATACATACGAATAAATATTAAATAACACTAATATACAGGTTTGTTCCCCCTGTGGAAAAAAAAGAGATATTTTGGTAGGGTTTGGGGTCGCTAAATTCAAATTTATTGTCAAAAAAGCTCGATCATACGTTCTTTTCAAAAAATATATATTTATTCCCATTTTATAACAAATAAACAGGCTTTTCACACACATAGAAACTAAAAATGTGCCACTTTACTCATCTTTTTGCACTACTACAATCACTAAGTTCGGAGACTGGCCTTCTTGACGGGTATGATGTATTTTTATCACGTGTTACACACAACCGCTTTCAAAGCCCTCCCCTTTTGCAACTACGCACTTCTGCCAACGCGAGTACAGTTGCTGAAAACATTCCTGAAAGCCTTTGGAGGAGACGGTCTTCAAGGCAGCCGTCGCTGCTTCCTGAACCTCAGATGCAGTCTGGAAACGGGAGAACAGGTAAAAGTTGCATGGGGCGAGATCGGGTGAGTAGGAAGGTTGTGGAAGGGTTGACGTTCACCAATGCCAATGCAGCCTGCACCATGAAAGAACGATGTGCGGGGGCATTGTCATGTTGTAATATGCAATTCTTGCTTTTCCAGAGTTCTGTGCGTTTCCGGCGGACAGCATCATACAAAGGGAGCCAGGATCTTTTGCACCCCTCCTTGTCTACGAACTCGTAATCGAACGCGAACAACTCCGCATTGTTTGGAAAGACCCTGCACTGCGGAGCTGCTTCCTCCTTGCCACGTCTCGCGTCATATGTACCTCTACGCCACGGTCAAATAGTTTCACTCTCCTCCAAGCCTGATTGGAAATATGTCTCCGAACTTATTTATCGTACTTGTATGTATTTTTGGTGGAACTAAGGGATTGTACTTCACATTCATTTTTCCAGGAATAAATTCATTTCAAACCGGCCACATTTTTTTTTAAAAGTAATGGTGCTCTCTGGCTCTGCTATCTCTTAAGCATAAAAAAAAGAATACTTTGTGTATCCACCTTGCAATAAACCCATTACTTTAAAATCTCCAGAAACCTTCCAATTGTGTTCCTGATACTTAATAAGTCCTACTACATTTGGCGTTGTTTCATAAGACTCTTACAGTTCACAGCATGGTGTATAGAAAAAACATTTTTATCATCTTACATGATAAAAAATGTCTATCGCTATACAAGGTAGTTATAATTTAAGTTAAACTATTCAGACCCCTCTAGAGTCCTTTCTGCTGAAAGATTTTGATGAAACTTGTAATATACGCTATATAGACCATAGGGAAGAGAATTTTGTAATAAAAAATAGTTTAATTTTCGACCACTAAGTGGTGCTTCTCGTGTAAGAAAGGGCGCTAAGCCAATTAGTAAGGCTTTAAAACGCTTTAAAATGCCATTAATCAGCTGTAAAATCATTCTTCACCACGCTTTTACGAAAGATAGATAGAGCTTTTACTGGTCAAATTGTTTTATCAGAACTACAGTAATGGTACTGCTGCACTGCAAGGATTTCGACGCTTGAAAGACTTGCGTAAAGGGCCTATGACAAGTAACGGTTTGTAAAAGATTACTAAATTTGAAGAGACTGGGGAATTGGTGTGCTGAGAGGAAGAGGACGGAAACGGATTTCAAATGAAAGTGTGGAAGAAGTCGCTGTTGCTGTGGTTGAAAAAGCGTCCGGTTCCCAATATTTTTCAACAAGTGCTCGAACTGTGTCACGTGAGTTGTCTCTCCCTTGGTCTACGGTACGAAAGGTTCTGCGATGCATTTTAATATGGTAAGAAGCTGCTCTTTCATGACCCGGATCAACGCATTGATTTTGCTTTCCGGTTTTTGGCCAGAAAAGCCATTGATTTTACCAGGCATCGCAAGTTCTAATGTTGTGCATAACCAGACTCTGCATTCTGATTTCATTACTGTAAGGTGTGGTTTTATTTCTGATTTCATTGGCCCATTTTTTTTTAGAACACCCCTCAAAGCCCTAAAAGGTGTTCCATCACGGATGCCCGTTACTTACTGCGAATTTCTGGAGCAGCAAGTTATACTTGTCTTACAAGGACAAGAATATTAAAGATGCTCCAACACGTCATACCGCTTCGTGACCACTTTGGATAATTTCGAGAAGTTTTCCTGGCCTCCTCACTCTTCCGACTTGAATCCCTGTGACTTCAGATTGTGGGGTTCCTAAAAGATCGTGTCAATGGAGAAAGCATGCAGTATCTGCATGATTGAAAGCAAGCATAACACGCCATGTTACTGAATTCCTCAACAAAACCTTCGCGCTACTGTTGAACACGCTCTAACGCAATTTTAACATGTGATTGAGACAAATGGAATGCATATTGAACAAATGCTGTGAAAAAAAATTGTGTTTCCAATCTGTGTTTCTTGTTCTTTATGCGTCATTTTTTCACATACAGTAGTGGTCGAAATTTGAACTAATTTTTTTATTGCAAAAATCTCTTCCGCATGGTCTATATAACGTACACACACCGGCCAATGAAATAGAAACCTTCGTTCAATATGATATTGACCCTCCTTTGGCTGTAATTACAGAACATACGCGGTTTGGCATGGACTCTACAAGGGGTTGCAATGCAGGTAAGGTAATCGCAGACCATGCATTCGTCAGAGAGGCCTTCAGGTCCTGCAGAGTAGAAGGAAGCGGATGCCTTCGACGAATGTCTCTTTCCAACATGTCCCAAACATTCTCGATCAGATTCAAATCCAGACTTTGCGCTGGCCACGGCAGATGTTGCAACTCGGGGTCATGTTCAGAAAACCACTCCTGAACAATTCTTGCTCGATGGACAGTAGCATTGTCGTCCATGAAGAACCCGCCACCATTTGGGTACAAATGCACTATTGCAGGATGGACTTGATCTGCAACAATGTTCAGGTAGTCTTTGGCTTTCACCCGACTGTCAAGGAATATCAGGGGATCCTTGCCATACAAACAAAACATGGCCCATACCATGACACCTCCTCCTGCAGAATGAGGGGTCCATCTCTTCATGGGGCTGCCGGCAAATTCTCTGCCGGCCATCGGTGCAAAACACTGTGTAACGTGACTCGCCGACCACATCACCTTTTTCCAGTCGTCTACTGTCCAGTCACACCGTTCTTTACACCACTGCAGGCGAACTTTCCGGTTTGTTGCTGACACCAGGGGCTTCCTCATTGGCATGCGACTTCCCATCCCTATTCGCTTCAACTCTCGGCGCATTGTTCTGGAGGAGATGGGTTGCGATGATCCTTCATTGAAGTCTGCCGTCAGTTGCTCCACAGTAGACCTTCGGTTTTGCCGCACAATCCGTCTCAGACGACGTCGGTCCCTGTCTGTGTTGATTGTTTTTGATCCACAATTCTGCAGTTTCGACAACTCTTGTGGATTCCGTTTTCACGCATTGAACAACTTGGAGACATGACCTTTTGAGATACCGATCCTGGAAATCGTAGCTCCAGCTAGACGGGCTCCCACAATAACTCCTTTTTGGAACTTGAGCAGCTGCAGCTTGTTCCTACCCTGTACCTGCAGCTTGGAATGAGCATGTATCTCACATGATTGCATTCATTTGCATATCACAATCGTTTCTGACCTCTGACCCTACTTTACATATCAACACAGTAATTCATCACGGGTTTCTAATACATTGGCCAGTGTGTGTATATTCCAAGTTTCATCAAAATCCGATCAGCAGAATGGCCTCTAGAGGAGTCTGAATAGTGTAACTTAAATTATAACCACATTGTATTTGTCCCAAAAATATAAAAAGTTTTTCTTTTAGAAGACAAAAGTTAAAATTTGTAAACTAATTCCTAATCATCAAATGAATAAATCACTTCATTTATAAAACTAAAATAAAATTACGTGAAACGCTTAAAATAAAAGAGGTAAATGCTAATAATTTATTAAAATGCTTATTAAAACTAACTGGAACTCAATTATATGTGGCGAGTTAACTATATTACTTATCCTCTATGAGATATTAAAAACCAATAATAAAACCAATTAATAGATATCCCAGCAAACAGTTCAGTCATAAAGTAACGCATTTTCCCGTATCAATCGTTTCAATATGTTGTATTGTTTTTTTGTACATTTTAGGTATATGAGTGTTTAATCTATAACAACATGATATCTTTTTCGGACGATAAATAGCATTAAAGGATCCAATAAAAAGAAGCAGCGAACGCCAGGAAAGCAATGCAATTACCGCATGTTATTAGGTTAAATTATATTTATTTAATAATCTCACATGAACTATTCATCAGCAATCGAATTAATAAATGAAATTATCTGTCTCCCTTTTCCCTATGATGTTTTAAAACAACGCTATTGCAGTTCCCGTTTCTGAGCCTTCTGCATAACACGTTCAAACCGGAAATTATGAATTATTTAACGAATTTGGCTACAAATATTGCGTTGATGTCCACTTGACAACTTCTTTATGCACATTTCAAGCGCACGATAAGAAAAAGTGTTTGCGCTCCTAAATGAGATGTGAAGTAAAAATGTTGCGCCTCTGCGTGGCCGGAAGGAAGTTGGTGTGGCGACGGAGACTGGGGAGGGGGAAAGCGGACGACGGCGGAGGATGGCTGACGTCAACTCAGCTTTTGTTTTAGGCGTCTTGAAAAATTGGATATAAGACTTGCCAAGATGTATTTTTCACGGGAATAAGGAATTTTTTTTTTTATATATATTTTTTAAAACTCTTTAGAAAAGTTTTACAAAGTATACGTACAACATTGGCTTCAAAACTGTCAGTGTTCTCGCAAATAAACTGACAAAATAGCTATTTTTTTTTCACTTTTCTTTTTTTCATTTAGTCACAAATGCATGGACTTTACAGCGATATTTTCAATGACAATAGAATTCTAAGCGTACAAACAATATTTTATAGATATCCAGCTGTATTGGCGATTTAAAACATTTAAGTTCTCTATAAAATCATGTTTTTACAAATATCAGATTAAAATAATCACAAATTGCACTTAATTCTTAACTATTATTGTTTTACTAGGTTTTATTGATTTTAGTCAAGCCCCCAAATTCTCTATCTTCTTACGAATTCATGCATTAAATAGTTTCCCTACGATCACAATAACATTGTATTATGGGGGCAAATAAAAGGACTCGATTTATCGCGAAGGAGTAATGAGATTTTCTCTTTTCTTCACCTACTTAAAAGGAAATGTTTTTTGCTTCTTTTTTCTTCCGAGGAAAGGAATTTGGAGGGATTGCGAGAGCGCAATAAAGAATTAACTTTGATGTCTTAATTGGTTGGTTGCAAGCTCGGAAATAGGAATGAGAAAATTTCAAGCATAGAATAACTTAGGCCGTAACAGTTATTCAACCTGTAGAATGAATAGATTTTTAAGTTTTCCAACCAGTTATTTAACCTGTAGCTCGTGCTTATTATTAAACTTTATAATAATTTCATTCTTTCTAATCATTTTTTCCCATTCATGATTTTAGTTTCTGTAATTGTCGAAAAATATAAAGATACAAAAGAAGCGCGTACATGACAGAAATATCTGAATATTGGGAAATTGAATAATTTATTTACATTAATTTAATAGTTCTAAATTAAGCAATCGTGCTCATATTTGCTCAATTTGTTAAATTTGTTGCTTTCATTCACGCTTTATTATAAAGCTAATAGAATTGATCGGTTTGATTTAGATTTTAAAATTAGAATTATCATGAAAATTCTATATATAGCTAACTTGAACTTCAAAGAGAAAGGATGGTTGGTTGGTTGGTTTATTAGCAATTTTGGCGTCGACTACTAAGGCCATTTTGCGCCTTTTACAGCAGTTTGGTTACAACAGTTCGCAGCCCGGGTCAAACACAAACATCCATGCCCACGGCGGCATTCGAATCCACGATCAGGCGGACTGGAGTACTAGAAAGCCTACGCCCTAGCCCTCTCGGCCAGGCTAAAAGAGAAAGGAAAATTATTTTTATAATAAAATTTTCATATTCCAAATGATTGGTTGGTTTGGTTTGTTTGGTATTAACGTCCTTTTTCAACTGCCATGGTCATTTCAGGACGGCGTTATAGGGGCCGCAAATTTTGCCTCGCAAGGGTTCTTTATCGTGCAGTCGACAAACGACTACACGGGACCAACGGCTTTACTTCCCTTCCGAAGGAAGTGCGTGATCTCAGGATTTCCCCCCTGAAAAAATCCTCGTCGTCCTCGGCCGCGGTCGAACGCAAGCCCTGAGCCACCGAGGCCGATATATTCCAAATGAAACTGCTATTTAATTGAATGCAATATTCTATCTTCTTCTATATAAATAAAGAAGAATGTTTGTTTCTGGGTTTGTTTGTTTGTTTGTTTCTTTGTATTTTATACATAGCTACAGTTTTATTCCGATCTTGATGAAATTTTGCACAGTTGATCTTCAAAGCAAGAGGAAGGTCACTGTCATGATTATTTCGAAAAAATAATAATAATTATTTATTTTTTCGAAATACCTGAGATTGCACACAAAGATCTGTTTATGTGAGATGCAATTTGCCTCTGGGATATTCCAGAACTATGCAGCATGCAAAGTTTTACGAATTTCTTCTTCCTTCAGTTCTTCGTGGCATTATGAACACACAAAACAAGCAGCTAACCATAGTGTCAAACAACCTGTCGTTTCCTAATGTTATTCAAATAAAGTGGACAGAAGTATTTTATTCAAGGTGAGTTTAGAGCTAATCATTTGATAGCTGTATACGTTTGCCTATCAAGTTTGTAAAGTAAAAGTGGGTTTTTTTTTTCCTTTTCCATTGAAGTATTGTGCAAAATATACGTGAGTTTTTAATTTTGCCCAGGAGTCTATCACAATTTTGCAAGAATTGTCTACCTTGTTTTCTTAAGGAATATTTATTGCACTATGTCAAAAGCACCATAAGGTTGCCAAATCACAGATAACCATAAAACTTTGATTTTTGGAGATATCAGGATTTGGAATGAGCCTTTCACTTAAATCAATTATTTTTTTGATAAATTTACATTTAAATTTGTTTTTGAAAAAAATAATCATTTTTGATAAATTTTCTGTTCATTTATTAGGACCGATAGGTACTTATGTTTTCAAAATGTGCGTCCGTCTGTCTGTCTGTCCGTCCGTTTGACTGTTGGTGCTCTAGCAGTCGAGCGCTTCCGAATTATCGCATATAATTACTTATGCCTTACATTATCAATAGTTAATTTCGGTTAGGCATATTGTTATCAATGGATTGTAGCTAATTGCTCGCATCAACAGTACATGGTTACGTTGAAACGATTTAGCAATAGATTATGATGAAATAATAGACCTTTTGATAGAACGCTTCAACAATTACCGCTCATTTCATTATACAAGAATGCTTACACATTAAAGGGCTCTCATATGTTCAAATCACGGTCTATAGATATTCATGGTCATCGAGCTTCGGCCATTTTCCATTGTTTCGAGCAGCTAAGGAAAACAGATCGCGCCAGGTACCGCATAGATCGCACTATACCCGACCGCAACCTGCGATAGAGATTTTCATTGAAACTGAATACGAAAGTAAAGTTTCTGTCTGCCGATAGGGTGGCCCTGCAAGCGCAGTTGGGTAGATTGTACATGCAGCGCCACTTTTCAATAAAGTTCCCGCCCTGCCGGGAGCTAGAAACTTTACCTACATTTTATCTATATCGTAGGCTGTGATTTTAACAATGGAGACAGATGACCATGAATATCTATAGACCGTGGTGATATATATGGAGAGCCATTTAACTTTTCAGGTGCATGTACTTTTATTCATTTTGAACTTCATATTTCTGTTAGCCAGCAGTGGCTTCCTTAGCAATCTCATCTAACCCTAACAACGAAAGGCTTCTTTAGAAACAAATGCTTTCCTTTTTATTCTCGAATGCCTTAAAATCCTATCGGTCCTGGGCATGTCGGTTGCCTGATTTGTAATAGTACAGTACACCTATACCTCGTTATACGTAGTGATTGGTTCCAAAAACTTGGTACGTAACTCGAATATCCGTATAACGAATACGAACGTTTCAGGGTCAGTAGAATCGAGGCAATGGAAAAACGTGAGACGTTTTATTATGTAGCTCTCATCAGAGGTCACTACTGTACTTTTTTAAAAATAAATTTCTGTGATAACGCTTTGACAATGCACATCAATAATTTTGATACAAACATATACAAATTAAATCGAATCTGTTTCAGTTTTTTTTATGAAATAATGCAGCACAGTTAGTATTTATTTTTTATAGTCTTTAGTTTATTATTTTTATTTCTTCATAAACATAATAATACATATGAAACACATATCGAAAATATATAGCCTAAATTAATTTATTAGAGTGAAAATAATGACGACGTGCTTGAAGCTAATTGATAGCTGAGGTCATAGTGCTGGCGCTGATGATCAGTGTATTTCCACTCTACTCTTTATTAAATCTCGTTGCTTGTGTGACGAAATATTGGGTACGTAAAACGAATTCGTGCCTTAATTTGAAAAGTACGTAAATCGAAAAATACGTATAACGAGGTATGGGTGTATATGTCAATATGCGGAAATATGTTTTGGCAGTTTTTTGGTTGCCGTTACAAATTATAATGCAGCAGCTGTTGAATTTAATAAAAAAAATTATTCATTAGTTTGGTTTTTGAAGTTAAGGCATAAATTTTTTATTTTTTTTATTTTATTTTTATTTACTATAATTTAATGTATATTCTTCAACTTTTTATAAAATAAGAAAATTATTGAATCGAGGGAAACTGCGTTCGTGACAAACCACTACACTTTAACTAATTATAATCTACTTCAGTTCATAATCTTTCGATATTCGATAAATCGATGTATAGTTCATTGCCCGAAGACTTTGTCAACCGTCGACGCAATCAATCGGCCGATTAAACATCATTCAGTGAAGTCGCTGACTATTGTACGCAATGAATTTCTAAAAGCCAGCAGCGTTATCATGCTTCGTAGCCTCACTTATAAATACTTCGTAATAAAATAGAAGTTATGCGAGCTTCTTTTTAACAGCCAGTAAAATTTATGGAGCTTTGCACATAAAAATTTCATAGTTGAAGAGGAAAAAAGATTATCGTCTGCCGCGTTTGCTGATAGTTACTCCTGGGACACTGCAATTCTAAAGAAACCTTTACAAGGGAGAAAACCATAAAAGTAAAGAAATTTTGGTAGATATTTATGGAATTACATTAGCATTATAACATTTCTACTGGAAAGAAATTGTTAGATTATATATTAAATTTAATATTATAAGCTATAACTTACTCTGTTATATATTTTATTTTTTTAATTTATTTTTCTTTCATACATTGAGCCCTTTTGGTAACCTAGGCTGCCGTGGATCAGTTTGTGTTATTCATTTTGCTTCACTAACCTATTACATACATATATAAGTATTGTGTGTGACATTTTGTTGCATTGTATGTTTCTAGCTGTTTTGAGCCGTAATAAAGCTCGTATGCAAAATAGCTCTGATATATTCATTTAAACAGTAATGAGAGAAAGAGTTCTTTTTGTAGTTTTCTGAAATAAAATACTTTCTGAGGGACTTGAATTTATTTTATTATTTTTGAAGCCCTTTTCATTTGCAGTATTTGTTGTATTTGTCTATCTGTCTTTCTTTCGGTCTTGTTGTGAATGATGTCAAGAAGATCATCAAGTCTAAAATTTCAACATGGCGTGATATCTTGTAATTAGAAGTTAAAATTCGATCACAATACAACTGATCCATTAAAAATTCGTTAAATCATTTGTAAAGCAGTCAGCAATCTTATTTATAAGAGGAAAAAAATATATGAAAATGGCAGTAGAGTCTTTGAATTTTTCTAGATGAAATTTTGACATTTCTGTGAAACATTCCATTTTGTCAAAAATTCCATTCACTTTCTGGGGTGAAATTCCCATCTAGTGGCTGGGGAGCTTTCAACCCAATCCCGTCGTCAAATCTGAGGTTCCTTTCCCCACGCCAATCTCATACACGCGGCCTCCACCTGTTTTACAAAAAAGGATCTTTAAGGGTGGCGCACGTGAGCGGCATTTCATTGTCTATTGAGTCCCACAATCTTATTATCAGGATGGAAGGACGGTACAATCGGAGGCCTAACTTTGTTTCACAAGTACTGAGAGAGGAAATTCTCGACTTCAAAATTCAATCCGAGACTAAACATCTTCAGGAGAAACGGAAAGGTAGAAAGTGAGAGAGAAAAAGGAATGCCAATGATTTCTGTTTATTTTTTATGGGTTTTCATTTTTAAGAAGTGTGAAGAAATTCTTTTTTCTTTAATCTAAAAAGTTCCATCCTAGAAAAGCTGTACCAGCTACTTTTCTTTTAGTTTACTCTCTATCGATATGCCAAACCTAAGCATCAAGCATACAAGTAGAATTAATGTAACAAAATAAAATAGAAAAGTAATAAATGGAAGTTACGACTCAAAATGGTATTCGGATAATAAAGACTGATGAAAAATTATTAGACGTTTATTTGCATAAATGCTTGCTTTATGTTAGCCTATCAAGGAACTCTGCAATTAATTTGTTCCAATCATCCTAGTGTAGATTTAACGTAGTCCGAAAGACAGAAATGACGAACAATCATCACTGTGCATGTTGTTAAAGGGGGGGAGGGGGGTAGAAATTTAGGCGTCGACTACTTAGGTCATTTTGCGCCTTTTACACAAGTTATATCTGTATGCAGCCCGGGACAAACACAAACATCCATGCCCACGGCAGGATTCGAACCCACGGTCAGGCAGACTCGAGAACTAGAAAGCCCTCTAGCCCTCTCGGCCACCTGGCCGGCTGTTGTTAAAGAAAAAGTTGTTTAAAATTGTTTATTTTACTCTTAGACAATTATAACAATATTAACCCGTTAATTTTAAATTAATAATATAAACTAATTAATATCTTTAGAAAATTGTTTTATAGAGTTGCTTTTTAGTTTAAGAATTTCCGGCTAAATATAACAAACGAGTTAACATTTCTGCTTTTATGAAATAGAGAGTTCTCTGTAAGGTCCTTCTTGATGAAGTTGATGGAGGTCTTTCAGTACAGTGCACCAAGCATTTACAAGGACCAACATTTTTATTTTACACAACTTGTATTAATACGAATTAAGGACAAGTTTACATTGTAATTAAACATTGTCGTAATCTATAAGGGTCGTACAAATGAAAACGAAAATTTGTGTGGGAAAAAAAAGACGACGTGGAGGATCGTAAGTTTTTGTTTTCCACAATTGCGAAACCCCATGTGCAAATTGAACAATAGGTTGCAAGTGTTGCATCACGTGAGAAAGAAGCTCGCGCTTCGAAGCTCTGCGAGTGATCGCTTCGTCCAAACAACAAAATGGAGTCAACGAAACAGGAACAGAGAGCAGTAATATGTTTTTTGATCGCAAAGGTTTTTTGAAGGGATGTTGACTGTATTTTTTGATCTCAAAGGCCCAGTTTTACTGGACTTTCTTGAAAAAGGCACCACAGTTAACAGTGCAGCACGATATGGGGAAACATTGAAGGCACTGCACGCGGCCATCAAAAGCAAGCGTCCTGGACTTCTTACAGAAGGAGTGCTTCTTCTCCACGACAACGCGCGTCCTCACACCTCGAAAGCAACGGTAGACTTCATCAAAAAGTTCAACTGGGAAGCAATGTAACATCCTCCTTACAGCCCTGACTTATCCCCATGTGACTTTCACGTGTTTGGGGATCTCAAGAAATATCTGAAAGGCCGCAGGTT
This sequence comes from Rhysida immarginata, assembly GCA_023313115.1. Lineage (NCBI taxonomy): Eukaryota > Metazoa > Arthropoda > Chilopoda > Scolopendromorpha > Scolopendridae > Rhysida > Rhysida immarginata. Next base: position 519,702 of record JAHWFO010114413.1, on the reverse strand, counting down.
TCAGTCGGACGATGAATTGAAGAAAGAGGTTTTGGAATGATTCTACACGCAACCGAAAGACTTCTTTCATAAAGGAATTACACGCCTTGTTACACAGTGGGATAAATGCCTTAACACATTTGGAGAGTATTTTTAAATTCGTTGTATACACTTTGGATAAAATAAATAAGTTTCGTTTTCATTTGTACGACCCTTATATTTGTGTTATAAATTACATGTTAGAACTTTTTCCAATGTTTACTTGCAGTGGCCCATAATAAGTAAACAGATTTAAAAATAATATGAGAAATAAACGAAATTAGTTATCTACGATGCAAATTAATAATCGATATGACCCCCGTTGTTTTAATTTGTGACGTGGTAGAATTGTAGGTTAAATCCAAGCATACCACATGCCTATCGGTAATTATATTTATCACATAAATATCTGTAAAATAGAATTCAAATAATTGTTTGATTTATGTTTTCTTTAAATTCTTTTCAAAACATGAATGGATGAGCCTATGCATGAAACAGCAGCTAAGCGAAGAAATAAATTAGGCGATGATTGCCCAAGTGCTTCACTTCTGCATCAGACAGCTCAACAACCAACAGTCCTAGAGTTTACCATCTGCTTCCGTTTCCAGTCCCAGTGTTTTGTACCTCCCACTAGTGATTTTTTTGGAGAGCGTCCTCCCCTAGGCAACTACCTGGAGAGGCCTAGCCTCGACCTCTCACACTTATGGACTAAATGGTCTTGTTTTGGCGGACGGGCCATACCTATCTGTGAATTTATGAAGGTGTTGTATGCCAAAACTGGCATATCTCCGGTTTTGGCATAAGAAGAACCCGTTGTTATGCTTTTGTAGAAACTCTCCTCCACCGAGTCGAGGATGCTCTGCAGGAAGGCATTGATCGCCAATCGCATTGTGGATATAGACTTTGCGAAGATGGGCAACACCACGATCCACCTTTACAATGCTGACCCTGCCCACGTCAGGGAAATATAGCCGCTCCTCTCCACGGGTTACTTCAGGAACTTCATGTCGGAGTTCGGGGAAGTGCTCGGAATTTTTCGACCAGAGCATTCCGACACTCCTCGGCTCCAGAATGGAGATGTCTAGTTCGATATGCGCCTGGAGAGAAATATACCAGAGTACTTTTTTATGCATGGAGAACGTGTCTTCGTGGTATATAAGGGGATGTGACAGTGCTGCTGGTACTGCCACAAGCCGACGCACGTCAAGAGAGACTGTCCTCTCTTGAAGAAGTGCAACACGTGCCATCGCATGGTGGGCAATATCATCATTGCCCAGAGACTGTTCCCGACGTGCCATTGGCAACTCCACCACCACCACTGCCTCCACCATCGCGCGCACCCCCTCCACCAAATGCAGATGCCAAAGGCTTCGACGGCCAAAGGCTTCGACGGCACCAGCAGCAAGCGAAAAAAATTCCCCTAAGACCAGCAAACAGCGGGATGGAAAATTGAAGACCAAGAGTCGTCGAAGGAAGCACGATCGTCGTCATCGCAGCAGCGCAAAGAAGATGACGTCTTCCGGGCGTGAAAGTGGCAGAGAAGCTAGCCGCTCTTCTCAACGCTCCCGCTCGCCCATGCGCTTAGGACTCCTGCGCCTTCAACGCCTCCTCCTTCGGGACCAGGTCGGCCCACCACGTCATCAACAATGAAGATAGTTTCATTGAACGTTAGATCCCTCGGCAGTCGTTTCAAGCAGGTGGTGCTTGCCACGTTCATCACCCTGTATGCGCTGGACATTCTACTCCTGCAAGAAGTAAAGCTTGCTCCGACGTAATCGTGCCACGATCTTTGTAGTTGCTACCCCAACACCCAGTTTTTCATCAACTCTTCCTCCCCTCCAAGAGGTAGCCGCCATCGTCCTGAACCCTTCCATCCAGGCAGCGAATTGTGTGTACGACTACGACTGCAGGGTGATAGCACTGGACATCACAAAATCTGGTGTCAGCTTCCATCTGCTTAACTTGTGTGCCCCATGTCAACCTGTAGAGAAACGAAGATTTTTTCATGATTTGGACTATTTCTTCTGTTCGCTCCTCCCAACGGTGATTGCTGGAGACTTCAATTGCCACCCAGATGACAACAACAACTTTTCATCTGGGCACATTATTCAGCAAAACAAATTATTCTACTTATGGAGATGCCCTCCACGAAGTAACAACCCTGGATTCGCATTCCACCAATGATCAAACATTTCCTCCAGATTTGAACTTTTTCTAATAGATGATGCGTTTGCTGATACACCTGGAACAATGGATGTTCTCCCGTGCTCCTTCTCGAACCACAGTGCTATCGTGTGGTCCTGGAAGCCTCCAACAACTCCATCATCTTCAGGGAACGCCACAGAACATTCTCGTCGCTGGTTTATGAACGATTCTCTACTGGGATCTTTCGTTCATTTCTTGGAACATCATCTTCATGGATTGCCTCCAAACCTAGCTTCGTGACTGCTTCTGAAATCGAAGATCCAATGATTCATCCGGAAGCCAGAAAACTCCTTCGACACCCTCTTATGCTGCCAAAGATATTGAGACTCCTCCAAAATTCCCACGTGAGGAGTTTGCTGAGGACATTCGCCAAGTTAGAAACGAAACCAACGCCCTGATGATTCATATAGTGGCCGGCGCAGCTCTCGGGGCGAAACTCATCTGGGCCGCTGATGTTCACCACAAGTCATCAGCAGCTTTTGCAGAAGAACGGCGTCGAGCCATCGCCAAGCAATGCCATCGCCTGGTGATAGATACTTGGACTGTGGAATCTGACCCTGACATCGTGTCAGCGTTCCACACCCACTTCTCAAACTTCTTTGATCATCCAGTCTCCCCCTCTTTGCTGATGACGTTGACGCCTTCAGAAGAAGACCCATCACCAAAGACGAAGCCAAGAAGTTCCTGTCGGCGGGCGGTCGTCTTCAATCCAGCCCGGGTGTGGACGGCCTTTCGTACGCCTTCTACATTCAAACATAGAATCTTCTTGTGCGAGCCCCTTCGACTTCATCTTGGCGAACCCCTCCTCCATCACGCCGGAATTCATCAAGGGGAAGATCATTCTGCTTCCAAAGACTTTAGTTCCTGATCGTGTAACCCAGTGAGGGCCTATAATCCTTCTCAACACGGATTATAAGGTCTTCACTAGTGTTCTACAAAACAGATTCAAACTTAACGCCGATGAGTTCTTCGACCCCGGACAATCCTGCTCCATTCCATCTCGCAGGATGTCCGATAACCTCATAACTATCCGGTGTGTTATGGAAGAAGGCAGAATTCGCCATCAGTCTCTGGCCCTGCTAAGCCTCGACCAAGAAAAGGCATTTGACAAAGTGAACCACACCCACCTGTTCGCGGGTAGGGGCGCATCCTTTCCTCTTCCGTCCTTGAACATCTACACCATCTAGCGGCATCAATAAGTACCATAAGTCTCAATGCCATTGCTGCATATCGAAGAACGTGGATTCCACTGAAAAAAGTAGTTGTCATGACTTTGTACGATGAACATGGGCGTGATCTAGTTGAAAAACGCCTTTTTGATTCGCGCCTCGCAGCAAGAAGTGTATGATAATCTCTTGCAGTCATTATCTAAAATCAAGGCATTCACGAAACAAATATTGCTTGTTCTTTCAACGCTAAATCCTGCCCAGATCATTACTCCTCCATTTCACACAGGTAATAGATACGCATTGTTTTGCATTTACAGTGACATAAAAAGCATAGAAATATCAAATGTCGTTTATCTTAATAAATATTTGGAGCATTGAAAACAGCGGGAAAGAAATCACACAAAATTCTGACCGATTGAAGGATTGAATAGATGAAGGATTGAATTATTTGCTGAATCGGGTTATGTTACCCATGCTGTTCAATATTGCTAAATAGATCAATAATAGACGTACAACAATATCCAGGATAAGCAATAAGCGTTTCGGTTAACACCATATTCATAAGCTATAAAACAATAAAAAACTTCGAACAAAGGGCGATAAAATATACAGGGTCAGCACAAAATCTTTCCCTGATAAAGAAAATTAAGGAAAAAAATATGTCACATATATTATATATGGTTTTTATGTATTAAGATCTCCATCTCAAAAAGATTTCAAACTGACGGTACGGTAGGTACTAAAGCGAAACTGTAGGTGGCGCTAACATCGGTCATATAGAAAATGGCGTTTATAGAGACTAAACCAAATGGCTTAATGCGTTTTGTGGTTTCATGAGACTAAACCACCGATTATCGTGCAGAGGAGACTTAGAAATTAGTATGGTTAGATTAGGGTTAGGTACTGAGGCTATCCGTCAAGCTTTTCAACGAAGTCCTTGCAAATCAACCCGTCTGCCTCAAGGGAACTTGGTAGAGCAGAATGGTTAAAATTCTACACAAGAGGTTTCCTTTGCGTGCTTATAAGGTACAAATCGTTCAAGTCTTGCAACCAAACCACCGCCCCCACTGTCAAGCCTTTGCTGTCGAGATAATATCTATCATCAACGTTTAATGATATCATGAATTAAATCTTTATCAAATAAGACTTGATTATAAACTAAAATATCTGTGTTTTCTAGATGATACTTTCGTATCTCCATTGCCTCTTATAACACAATTTCTTTCGGATTGCTTCAAATAATCGATAGGCATTACCAGGTATCCATTTTTATTTAAATGTTCCGCAAAGGCAGACTTGCCATCGTTTATTTAAGGAAAAACGTCGGCACCATAAATTATCTATCTTACGGTTCATCATGGATTTTGTTGGATGTTTATTTTTGAATTATTTGCATTTCATATGAAACTTTTCTGGGAATTCAGACTGGCAGTATCATGCTAATTTTATTATTTTATGCCAATATTTGTGGTTTAAATAGTTAAAAATAATTTTCAAAGGCCAGTTTATTGAATTAGCAGGTGACGATAATTAAATTTACTCTATTCAGCCGGACTGAACAAGCAAACTATCACCAAATTTAATAGGCAGAATAATTGGACATGGAAAATGGGTTTCCGTTAAAAATATTTAATCTTTCCTAAAATTGCCAATATCAAATTACTGCAGGTTCAATGTTAAAAAAGCATGAAAATTGATATAGAAACGAATAATTAAAGGTAAACTGCAATGGATGATTACATTCCTCGTGTTACACTTATGAAAGCACAGCAATAAAATATTTAATGTAAATTTCGTTTAGAACAGTTACTCTGAAAACCAGTTCGGAATAAGTAATTTTAGAAATGTAGGAATAGAAGCGAGTTCACCCATGCGGAATGGTTCAATAATTTCATACTGATCCTCAACAAAAGAATGGAGTTATTATATATTCCGCTATAAATTCACACCAACTTTAATGTAGATAATGGAACTACTTGGAGCGTATGGTATGATCGAAAACTCAAATTTAACAAATTTGAGTCGATTGAAGTTTCATTCAGATTAAAATGGGTTTCGTCTCCCTGGAGAATTTTCCAAGTCCAAGCATTATGATAACACGCCAGAGCAAATATTAATTGCTTATCATAATACCGTGATTGGTGCCGGTCATGGATAACTTGAATTATTTTTCGCAATATTTTCCATACTGTTGAATGCGACAGATCCAGTTGTCGCGCTATGAGCATCACGTTCGTCCGATATATGACAATCAACATTGAGATGTCCCCATTCTCCCTTCGTTGTATTACTTTGCATTCTCTGTCAATTCATGTTTGTTCAAACTTCTGAATCATTGATATAATTGCATTAGCTTACAGAGAACCTTTATGTAAGCTCTTGGGGGTTTTGAACTTATGAAGATTGACTACTGCATTAGAGCTGTTAAGATAATTGCAAATAACACGCGATGAGGTAAATGGCGATTACTCATTAGGATATATCCTTATGATAGGTGTTCAACTTCGTTTGAAGCAAATTATCTCCTTAGTGACACTTTTCTCCGTATCATTAGTCTCTTTATCGCGGGATACAGCTTCCTACGTCCTAATTACAATACTTTATTTGCTATATCGAGGTATAGGCGGCTCTGAATAGGGTTAGTATATTTTATGGCTATCAAGTAATTGGAAGTTTGTCTGTTTTTCAATTTTCTAAAGAAAATTCTCTATTTCTTATTAATTTCAGAAGAAAGAACCTAAGACCATATGTGATGTAGACACAAAGCCATTGTGATGCGGATAAAAGTCAATCGTTTTTATAGATTGAATGACGAAAAACTGAATCAACTCTTGAGAATAGAATACGTCAAAAGGAGAGTTTGACGATTTCCTTAGGAAAACCAATTCTTTTTACAGGAAATTACAGAATTTTCCTTTGAGGGATTTCTTTCGGCGGTTTATTTGATTGTACGAGATGGCAGTAATAACACAAGGGATTTGGCTTAGAATGATAATTCATGACGAATGATCTATGCTGGCAAACATCAATTTCGACATAACAATTACACAATGTTTGCTGTAATATAATTCTGATAATACATTTAGACCACCATCAGAGGTTTAAAAATCGATACAGAGGATTTATATCTTGAGGCAATTTCGCTAATTACACTGTTCTACAGAAAAAATTATTTCATTTTTCTGGTGATAATAGCTTTGATTCTTATGGAATTCAAATTTGAAATCATAATTTACCTATCAGGCACAGGCTTTTAGTAAGACGAACAAATATGTTTAATTTAAAATAAAGATATTGAACCTGATAAATACAGGGAAAATTAGCATGAAACATTGTTTGAAGAAACATTGTATTTAGTCTGATTTATTTTTTGTTGGAAATACTCTATCATATGAGTACATGTTTGTCTTTCCATAACAATGCATTTATAAATACTGTATATAATAAATTATAAAAAACAATTATGTCAATATCATGAAAAGAAACTTGTAGAAAAAATTAAAGTAACTTGTAATTTGAAAACTATATCTGATAGAGAAAAACTAAAACCTGATTTGAATTCCTCATACCAAAGTCCTTTAGAAACACTACACTACATGATCAAAGGAGTTGGGACACCTGTTGCTCTACCGTAAAGCCGCAAAAAGCTTCAATCAGTTGTGTGTAGGACCACCCCGAGCTGCTATCACTGTCTCCACCCTACACGGCATGTGTCCACAGGTATTGACCTCCATTCCTCCTGGAGTGTCGTGGTCAGTTCCTGGACAGATGTAGGGCGAACCATCCTGGATCTCACACGTCGTTCCAATTCGTCCCAAAGATGTTTGATGGGGTTGAGATCAGGACTCTGGGCGGGCCAATCCAGTTCTTAAACCCGCATCTCGTCAAACCAGTCAGATATGGATCTTGCTTTGTGGCAAGGCGCATTGTCGTGCTGGAAGAGGAACGGCCCGTCACCGAAGTGTTCCCACAGTGCTGGAAGTGCCCCGTTATCCAGAATGGTCCTGTAGCCATCAGCATTGAGGTTTCCGTCCACCATGATGAGCGGGCCCAGTCCAGTCTTGGAGAAACACCCCAGGTGTTCACAAGGGTATCCCAACTCCTTTGATCATGTAGTGTATTTCCATCCAGGATAAACAACCCTTGTAGAAGAGTGTTACTAAAGACGATAGCAAAGAGATTGCTTTAGAATGTAAACCTGAACGAAGGAAACATTATACAAGTAAACACTATGTAAAGTGAGATAAAAATCAAATTCAAACTGTATCTTTTTTGCTTAGAGTAGTGAGGATAAAAGCTCGCACTTAATGTTCGATTCCAAATATCGATCGCTGTAGAAAGTGTCAGATGTTGAAAGGTGAACCATATATCGTTTATGTTTAAACGTCGTTTATCTCTATATTTTGCACATATGACAAGCATGAACGGTATCACATTTAAAAACTCGCGTTTGCCCTTATTGGTGGGGTAAAGTGCGACACCGATGGGACGTATAACGAGGAATTAAGAATAAGCGTTCAGACCTTTAATATCAGTGGAAACTAATATTATAACTTCTCAGAGCAAATCTTCTCTTACACACAACAAATAGATTACATTTCTAATGCTTTTCTGAAAATGTAGAGAAGTAAATACAAATGTTTTAAAAATGTCCCAATTTTCTTAACAATAGTCACAACTGAACTTTTCTTTATTTTCATAACATGCTTCATGCCACCAACGTTCACTCATATACGCCGAAATGCGTGTTTTTCCCTCTCCAGCCTATGCGAACAGTTTTTGCCCCTCTATCGACAGCCGTGTTAAACTGTCTAACATACGAAGACACGCAATAGAAACGTTTTTTCACTAATGTACAGTCTGTTTTAGTAGACAGGTGAACACTCAAACTTAGAATTCTACAAATTCACGCTTAAAATTCTACAATAAAAATTCATACATGTTCATTAAGTAGAAGATGAATGAAGTTAATTGTTGGTTTCACAATGTGCGTCTGTCTGTCCCCTTCATATTTTCTACATTTTTGACGGTTAAGGTTGAAATTAGGAATGTAGCTTACTATAGGCATGTCCTGCTCACTATTTAGTTTAGTTTTGATTTCCCCACTGGGGTCGGAGTTACGGGGGTGGGAGTTAGAGGGGACTTTCAAGTCTGTGTAGTATATAGGGATGCAAACGACTGAAATTCGGTATGCAGATTCCTCTAGGCAAGATATAGATTACTATAAAGTTTGGGCCCAATTGTTCCACTAGGGTCGGAGTTGTAAGAGTAGCTGCCACGTAGTCTTTAGAACTTTAGAATTATTAACGTTTTCAAATAGCAACATTCGGCATGTGAAATATCATTCGACTGGAAATCACGAGAAAGATACAGCTCTTTATCATTTTCTTTCTAAGCACTACGTTCGAGAAAATCAATTTAAATTCCGAATAAAAGAGGTAAAAAATAGACGAACTCAGTGCTTCCGTTACTTTCCTAATATCCTCCTCGGGGGGATTAATTTCTTGTAATTATATTACTTATCCACATTGTACTTTGAAACATACGAATGTATAATTTCAGATATTATTGAAAAAAAAAAACGATCTTTTTTTGGGAAAACAATAGTTTCTTATTTAGTTGACAGGTGCCTCAACGTGAACAAAATATCAGAAATTGCTAATGAAGTCAAAGGTTGGTTCCATTGTGCTGTGAGGGAGAATGTTCATAAAACGCTTTATAGAAAACTACAAGATTACAAAAGGGCAACAAGGCAAAATCGACAACATAATGAGATAGTGTACCTAATTAAGCAAAAGCTTCTGAACGTAACGACACCTCGACCATCAAATCTATCAGAAGTTTGGTCGGGTTGAAGTTAACATTGTTGTATATTTCAGGAAGTGCTTTTTTGCGATTTGCCCGAAGTCGGACGCTATGGGAAGCAAAACGCTTGATTTTTCTTATAGAACTTTTGAGTGCATTTAATGGCATTAAAGTGGTAAACTTTGAAAACTGTAACAATATCAACAATTTAAACGGTTTTCTAATAAAACTGACTAATGAGGGAGTTAGTAGTTTAAAACATGGCCATGGCCGCCTCCTTGAGTAAGGACGAAGCTAATGAGTTTGTTTTTAATATAAGTATTATCCAATGTCTAACTACATGGAGACTCTACAATAAAATTGGCAATCGCGACTTCTTCCGCCGTTTCCCACACTTTATTTTGACGATTTGTATTGCGGATTCACCGCTGCTTCGGCCGCTTTGGTCATCCATTTGTTTTGACTCAGAAAAACGGAATTGCGCATATAAACCGTTTATTTTGAACCGTGAAACCAGCCAATGTTGAGTTGTGGACTTTAATGGTCAAGGTGTCGTTACCTTCAGAAGCTTTTGATTAATTAATTACAGTGTCTCATTATGGTGTCAACTTGTGGGGAAATCCCGATACCAAATGGGAATAGCTCTTTCTGCATTAACAGAAAATGGCAAGTCGATTCCAGAAATTGCTGCCTTTGGCCTGTTTTTGAAAGCAGGGTACTCAAAATCAGCAGTAAAGAAGCGGGCGGCAAAGTTGACGATCATCAAATTAGGCAAGCCGAACAGGCACTCTGCATCCAAAACTGTCACGGATCTGGCTTTTTCGGTAAAACGCAAAGCTGTTTGGAAAATGTTAGCATCTTCCGAGAACATAAAATATACCAAAAAAGAATGTCTAAATAGCTTTGCATAGAGAGAAACGTCTACAATGGGCCAAGGATTACATGAGATGGGATGATGAATCGATGGAGGTGCTCTTTACGAACAGAAAAAAAGTTCAATCTGGATGGAACCGAGCGGTTACAATGTTAGCTAGCATGATATTCAACCAGACTTCATCGTGGTGGTTCTGTTGTGATACGGGGAGGCGTTGGGTTCAATGGAACAACTCCTCTCGCTGTCATCACGTCCAATGTGAACTCGAAAATGTATCAGAAGGTCTTAACAGACCCTGCCTTACCCTCTGCACCTGAAATCTGCGGTGGTTCTTAGATTCTACAGCAAGATAATGCACCAAGTCATTTTTCCACTGGCACAAAGCAGTGGACAGCATCCAAAAAAGTCAACCTGATTATGTGGCCACTGAGGATTCCGAATTTAAATCCAATTAAGAACCTGCGGGGGATAATTGTACGATGATGGCCAGCAGTAAGACACTGTAGGCTCCATAAAAACAGCAATCATTGAAGCCTGGTTTGTCTTGAATTTATGCATTATTATTTGGAAATTTAGTTTGTTTTTTTAAATCCATGATTTAATTGTAAAGGTGATAATGAAATATTACTGAAAAGAAAGAGAGAAGTTCTGAAAAACCTTTCTATTGTCATAAAAAATAAGCAAATAAAGAGCGAAAGAATTGTCGAGAACGTCTACGAGGCTAGCTAAGCTTAAGGTCAAAACGTGCCTACCCTTCTGCACAAAGTTTCATTTTTTTATCCTTTTCAAAAACGTAGGCAGATACGAATTATGCTACTTCATATATTATTCGTGAAACACTGATGAATTGATTACATTCAAGTTAGATTAACGTTCATTTATATTAAGTTTAAGTGGAACGCTGAAAAGGATGATTTATGAAGCGTTGGTGATGGCGGTAGATTGAAAAAAATTTGCTTAAGGAAGATTGATCCTGTTACATTAGCTCCAGGTGCCTGTTTTCGAGGCTCTTGTTCAATATTTCGTACAGTCTCGAATTAAATTTTTAAATCAATACAAATTTGCTGGAACTGTATCGGAAGTATGTCAAGAATTTCCCTTTTACGATGGCTCGATATCAGAGGCACAAGGAGTTTAACTGTTGATGTGGAAACGTGATCCCGACATTACATCCTGTCAGGAATTTGTGGCTTTCGTTATCAGAGTGGACATAACAATCGAACCAAGTGGTGACGGAAATTTATAGTGATTCATATTAACGTTCGTCGTGAATTCAATCACTGTTTAACTATTACTGCCCATAATAGACATTATGTATCAAAATAAGCTTAGGAACTAATTATGCCTTGGATTTAATGCAGATTACACATTGTTAGCAGGTGATAAAATTTAATAATACCAAATTGATGAGCATTTTCATTTACCACAAACGAATTATAAGTTTAGTAATACAGAATTGTTGAAACTCACGTAAGCAATTTTTAGTATTGTATACCAAATGGTAATTCTTACTATATCATTGCATAACAATACATTAAAAGATCTACTTATAAAAATGAAATATTAATTAAAGGTTGAATTTAATATTAGGAATTTTGAATATTATTAAAATCAAGCGATGATCTTAACAAAAATTAGAATAGGTTTTACCAACATAGCGGATAAATAGAACATTTTATACACAGTGACCCCAAAAAAACTTTCTCACTTTGAATGCTGATAACTGTTTTATTGATAAACAGATTTTAATGAAATTTTAACATGTTCATATTGGCATAATGCGGAAATGTTTCCAATCATAAAATATGCAAGTAAGGAATTTACATTTTTCATTAGATAACCTGCTGGATATGGCAACTTTTCTCTTCTACCACCAAACTGAAGCGGTTAACGATGTTGAAAACTGCAGATTGCAACATTGGCTGTGAGATTTCAGCTCTCTTCTGATGGAGTCTTTCAACCTGCTCTTTAGAAATCCCCATAACCAATAGTCACAGGGATTAAGGTCTGGAGATCAAGGAGGCCACGTCAATCAATCTGTCTTCAGTAAAAACAGAAAGCAGGAAGTAATTTACAGGGATGGCTCTGTGTGGCGACGCGCCATCATGTTGGAATGTTACGTTTCTGAATATACCTTGTTGCCTGATGTAAAGAATAATATGATTCTGTAAAATACGTAGGTAGCGGGCACCTGTGATTGTCAGTGTTACCAAAACGCCACCCTTCTGTTCTTCGAAGAAAATCGGTCCAATGATGAAGTTTGCAGTGAGGCCACACAAAACAGTTATTTAGCTACACACCCTAGCGGGCAATAAAACTATTTAAACTAATTTGCATATTTTATGATTGGAAGCATTTCCGCATTATGCCAATATGAACATGTTAAAATATCGTTATAATCTGTTCATTAATAAAACCGTTCTCAGCTCTCAAATTGAGTAATTTTTTGTTTGGGCCACCCTGTATATAAAAATACGACAATTTTTTGTCAAACTTTATTTACCTTATGTTTATCTCAAAGAATATGGACGCCTAATCAATTGTTCATTTTTAGGTTTTTGAGCACGTCAAGCACTAGTCCTTTTGCACTCTATTCTCATGGCTAATATATTTATACAATCCAGGGACATTTCATATGTCTAATACTGTGTGAAATCTTTTTTTCCGGACAACCGTCCAATTCAATGTTACGCGTCTTAATTTGCAATGTTCTTACATTTAATTCTTATTAAATCATCCGGCATCGAATTATTCCTATGTAAACCACACAATTGAAATCGCACGTTTAACTGGACACGCCCAGTCCAACTTTCGTTGGATAGATTATAGTTCCCGGTTGGTGCTCTAGCTTTCGAACGCTTCCGAATTTTCGACTTCCGTTTTCGCCATTCGACAACTTAGGGAAATCGGAAGACTGAGTTCGTTGGTGGAAAAAATCGGTGAACTACTTGCGGTTCAAAACGTCAAAAATAATATAGGGGACCACGTTTTTCACTATACAATTCCACGTATAAATGGCCTGGTCATTGCCAAATGCTGTTCTCTCTTTGGCACTCCAAAGCAGAGAAAAGGCTTGTGAATTAAGTGAAGACACGTGATCGTCTTCCTTGACGGTCAATATCAGTCTGGTTCAAGGGTATGTGGTTTAGTGGTACAATTATGGTCCACTGGAAACTTTCAATACTAAGATATGGCATATATTATATCAAACAGCTTGAAATAACATGTCATGATTGAATATTAACGTAAAATTAATGATAGTCGAAATAGGTTCAATGGTAAGTGGTTTCATGGAACCATTGTGGTTCAGGGGAAACTTTCAAAGCTCAGATTTGGCATGTAATATATCAAACAACTTGGAATTATGTGTCATGCATGAATATAACGTAAAATTATTAATAGTCGAAATCAGTTCAAAGGTACCTGCTTTTCGTGGTTCATTGGAACTTTCAATGCTAAAATATGGCATGTAATATAGCAAACGACTTGGAATGATGTGTCATGAATGAATATAACGTAAAATTATTATTAGTCGAAATCAGTTCAAAGGTACCTGTTTTTCGTGGACCCATTATGGTTCATTGGAACGTTCAATGCTAAAATATGGCATGTAATATATCAAACGACTTGGAATGATTTGCCATGAATGAATATAACATAAATTTATTAATAGTCGAAATCGGTTAAAAGGTACCTGCTTTTCGTGGACCCATTATGGTTCATTGGAACGTTCAATGCTAAAATATGGCATGTAATATATCAAACGACTTGGAATGTTGTGCCATGAATGAACATAACGTAAAATTAATGATAGTCGAAATCGTTTCAAAGGTACCTGCTTTTCATGGACCCATTATGATTCATTGGAACTTTCAATGCTAAAATATGGCATGTAAAATATCAAACGACTTGGAATGATGTGCCGTGAATGAATATAACATAAATTTATTAATAGTCGAAATCGGGTAAAAGATACCTGCTTTTCATGGACCCATTATGGTTCATTGGAACTTTCAATGCTAAAATATGGCATGTAATATATCAAACGACTTGGAATGATGTGTCATGAATGAATATAACGTAAAATTAATGATAGTCGAAATTGGTTCCAATGGTTTTTGTTGAACCATTATGGTTCATTGGAACTTTCAATTATAAAATATGGCATGTAATATATATCAAACAACTTGCAATGACATGTCATGAATGAATATAACGTAAAATTAATGATAATTGAAACTGGTTCCATGATTCGTATTTTAATGATACCATTATGAAACTATTGGAAACTGTCACTGCTAAGATATGGCATGTAACTACTTAAACCTTATATTATCAATAGTTAGTTTGTGTTAGGCAAATTTTAAAATTTCTAGTAGCTACTCATTCTTTCAATGATACATGCTTACGCAAAAATGCGTTGGCAATTGTTTTGAAGAAAGATTATTTAATAGTAATGCTAATAAATTAAAGGATTCGTATATGTTTTAATCTATAGAGAAATGCTACTTTCTCCATTTAACGTTTGCTTTAGAAGTACTCCTTGCTTAGCAACCATAGGCTTCCTTAGTAACCTCATCTAATTCATAACAATGAAAGGCTTCTTTAGAAATCAAATGCTTTCTTTTTCGTTCTCGATTTCTTTAAAATCCTATCGGTCCTGGGCATTTCGGTTGCCTGAGTTGTTGGTTTTACAATGTCCGGCTGTCTGTTTGTCTGTTCGTTCGCTGTCGCCTTCAGATTTTCTATATTTTTCGGCTTAGAAGATTAATTCTGAATGAGCTTACCATAGGCATGTCTTATTTCACAATTTAGTTTGGTTTTGATTGGTCCACTGGGGTGGGAGTTAAAGGGGACCATCTGGTCTATTTGATACTTAAGTATGTTGAGGAGTGAAATTCGGTATGAGGCATGATCTACATTGCTATGAAATTTGGTCCAGTGGGGTCGGAGTTGTGGGGATAGAAGTCATGTGGTATATAGAACTATTAACGTTTTCTTAAGGCAACATATGACATGTAATATGTCATTCGATCAGAAATTATGAAAAACAAAAGAAAGTAATGTCCTTTTCAATTTTATAAATATTAGTTCATGGAAATCAATATTTCTGCTAAAAAATGGGGGATAACGTGTGTGGATAAAAGGGGAAAATACATCAACTCAGAGCTTCCGCTAATTTCTTATACTCTCCTCGGAGGGGAGTGGGGTTAATTTCTTGTTTTTAAATACAATGGTGTCATTTCAGTCATGGGCTTAGATTCTAAAATAAAATAGTGATTCAAATAGAGGATGTCTCAAAAACAGTGGGCATTGTTTCAGTATTGCAGTAATGGTTAACGTTATGCTGCGCGACATGTAATCAAATGCCTTTCTTCAGTTAAAGTTAAACAGCAAGTTCGAGAGCCCTGAGTGGAATGATCGACTAACAAAAAAGGGGAATAGGGGAGATAATCCGTGGACGGGTGAAGTAGGAAATTAAGTCATTTCTAAGAAGTTTTAGCTGAAGAGTTAAGGGGAATACTGTGGACGCGACTCCCATCAGAACACACAGGTTAGCGACGCAAGTAAATGCTCCTTATCACCTGCAAAGTGTACAAGCCTTGTCGCCAGCAGATTCCCTGCACAAGTACTGTTCTGTCAGTGGTTCTTGCAGCAGTGTGGTATAACTCGGAAAGCATACATTTCCGGACCAACGTTGTAATAAACGATTTTTATTTTCTACATATGGCGAGTTCATTCCTGAAACAATTCTCTCCATTTTTAAAAGACCCTGTATGTGTGTTTAATTTTTTGTACAAGTGCCTATAATGTAACTAACTGAGAGAAAATATATTTCTCTCATAAACCAATGAAAGTGACTTTCACTTGTTGAGTACAAATGCTTTAATTAAATGTAAAAGCATAAAAGGAACCAATAAATGGATGTTCGCACTTGACAACACAGGAAATCTTAGTTTCATTGAAATTCAATTTTTCATTCAATGTGAAGAATAGTAAACGAGTAAGGGTTCACTTGAGTGAGGGCACACCGAAGGGCGAGAGACAGGAGAGAGAGAGATTTACGATTAAAAAATCATATATCCCTAAATAATTCCAACCCCGTAAAAGCATATTTCATCGACTTAAGGCATCGCAGTAGCTGTGATCTTACCCTCTCAGGACTGGAAATTTCCTCTCCAAAATACTTTCAAATACACACATATTATTAAAAATAAAAACACCTCAACTTTTTTGCATCGTTACGATCTTTTCATCATTAAAATTCGATTCTAGTAATTTTGTGCAAAGTAGACACCAAATAAAGCAAAACAGAAAACAAAAATGAAAATTCCAGGTGCATACACTATGTGCATCCTCTCGCCGTTTGTTTTTTAAGTTTGTTAGAATTTTCAGCGTGTCCACCTCTAGGTTACTGCGCCCTATTACATAAGTAAGAAAACGAGGGTCGACTGAAAATTAATGCGCTCTCAATCATAACTCGCAAATGAAAATAGATATTCAAATGGGACAAATAAGTTAGGGAAATTCATTTTATTAGCTACAAAAACTTACATTTACTTTTCAACATAATGTGTGTCAAATATTTATATGAAGGTATATGATTGTTCATTATTATATCATACACATTGAACAAATGTTTATAAATTTGCATGCGTAACAATAAAAAGCATTTTAATTGCTTTGAATTAATGAAAAGACTGCAAGGCAGAAATTTGTACAAAGATAAAAAAGAAATGAAAATTAACAAGTAGTCCTGTCTCATAAATATGTAAACACTTGGTTCAAAAGCCAGATAAAACCTTAAAAGCTTCAAAAATTACCCAATAGATGACCTACATGTGCATATCAATATGATGGAAGTTTCAAATTCACTGAGAAACATGTTCTGCGCCTCAGAAAAATGCCAAGAAGTATAGCACTAAATGATTATGAGAAGGGCTATATAACAGACATGAACGCACAAGGAAGCTCTACAAGAGCAATAATGCTCAATTCGCTACTTTCAATGAATATAGAGGGCGCTTTTTTTTTTTTTTTTAAAAAAATGGTAGAGAAAGTAGGATTCTTCGATTTTTAAACTAAAAAATAGATGACTGTTTAGGATAAAAATTCGTTCTGATAACTATTATGAGAGAATGTTATCTGGGATTGGTGCTCTGTGTTATAAAACCCATTTTTAAACTACTTCTAATCCTACTTAGCTCAGTTCAAGTAATGCCACAAGGTCGGCGCCACTTAAACTGAAAGCAGCGAATAGACGAAATCCGCGATGCAGTGTCGCCACCTAGAGACAAGTAGGAATATCTTCTATGCGTGAAGAAAACATTGCTCGTATCTCGTGCAATACGCCTCGTTGTCTTATTTATGGGGGGGGAAGCTGGTCCTGGAATAACTACCATAGGTTTCCAAAAGCACAAGTCTTAAGCCAAGTCTAGATTATAGAGATAAGGCGGGATACGGGTCCAAAATTTAAAATAACTGCATCAATAAAGTCTGCTCTGCTCACTTCACAAGGTCCAATTTTCTGCCTTTATTGCATTCGAAAAGAACATACTTAAAGCCCAAAACCATTTCATCAATTTGGAAAGGACGTCTGATTCATTTATTCCTTCAAAATCTGATGTGGGTGGAGATTGCCAATAGTTTGCATTTAATATATCAGGGTTCATCGAATTCTGAAAGCATTACAGTGTTATCTGGGGTGTAGCTACTGCATGGCAGCATACGCAGTTCTGTACCGTGTTCTGTTCTCGGGTTACGTGCAACTGTGCATTACTTTTCAGCCGCCCCTCGTATTACACATTCCTGCAACAAGCACAAGCAAAAGCCTCGGCCAGCTATTGGTATAGACAAAGCATTCGCAGAAGTATGTTTGTTCCGAAATCATGCTAAAAAGTTAGGATGCAACTTTATCTTTTCAATCAAATACACTGAAGTGCCTAAAGGAAATTTTCAAGTGTCGCTTGCACCGCGTATAATGTGCATAAATAGAAAGAGCAGTATCAGTGCTGTCAATTGGACTATTAGCAGTGGTCTGAAACGTCTTGTAACGTCATTATGGCTACACGACGAAAATTGTCAAAGTTTAAATGCGGACTGATAGTTGGAGCTAGACGCATGGAACATTCCATTTCTGAAGTGGTGCGGGCATTCAAAATTCCTCGATCCACAGTGTCAAGGGTGTACAGAGATTACCTGATATAGCGCAGTGGCCGACCACGACTGCTATATGCTTGTGACCAGCGACATCTCAGCAGAATGGTTCTTCATAACAGACACACGTCACTACGTCAATGAGGGGCGTACTATATATGTGTCTATGAGGTCAGTGCAGCGAAATTTGGCACTGATGAGATATAGCAGCAGAAAACCGAGGTTGCGCTACGCCTGGGATCGTGAACATATTCACTGGACTTTAGATAGCTTCGTCCGATAAATCACGATACAAGTTGGTGCAAGCTGATGGTAGGATTCAAGTGTGGCATAGACACTTTGAGGTGGAGGGATTGAAGGTACTATGCAAACTGCTGGTGGCTTCATCTTTGTGAGGGGCGTGTTTACGTGGACCCTCTGATCAAATTGACTGGGAATCATTATGTCAGCTGCTTGGTGGCCATTTGCAGCCCTTTGTGGTTTTTATGTACCCTAACAACGATGGGATGCGCCATGTCATCGGCCAACATTAATCACGATTGGTTTGAGAAGCATTCTGAAACAATTCCAACGAATGAATTGGCCGCCTAGGTCGCCAGACATGAACCCCCTCGAACAAGGGTTATGCAGTACTCACGGTATTATGGACCGCTACACGATATTGAATAGTATCCCAAGACTTTTGGCACTTACTTCGCTATTCTAAAGAGAAGCCCTCTTAAAACGTTACCGGTTCTAAAAACTTAGAAATACATGATTCACTACTGAAGAGTGAGCAATGTGTAGTATATTAAAACGAATTAAGGATTTTTTAATAAAAATGTGTTCAGGCTCTTAATTAAATTGTGTTTTTTGTTCTAAATAGGTGCTTACTAGTTTCAGTAAGGAAATAGTAAAAACTTCCTAATTAAATAGTAAACTTTCAATATAAAGTAGCGCTAGGGAGTGAATGGTAATAAAGATTAATCGCTACCTCTGTTGGCAGTTGTTGAGTGTGAGGGGGCGGGGGTTCTCAACAGTTCCCAGTCGTAGCCATTTCCCCTATATTTTTCACTTAGAGCAATAATGGGAATTTTCGCCTCCTGTTCAGTGTCTCCTGAATCTTGGTGAAGGCGAGAATCGTTATCGAGAGTAAACATTATCCTCCCCCTTCCTCCCTAATCTGTCAAATGAATAAAAATCTACAACGCTGAGGGTAATAAAGGAAAGGAGCAAACAAAAGAAGTAATGAGAAAAGTGAAAATTTGGTGCTTAAAAGACGCAGAGAAGCGAACAACAATACAATGAAAACAAACGATGGCACAACAAAAAAAAGCCTCCTTAAAAGGTGAAAAAGGGAGGGGGAAAATTGAAACTGGCTTTAATGAGGATGAAACTTTATCTACCGTTATGTTTTCTAAGATAATAAAATACATTTTTTGCCTCTTATTCCGAGTAATTGTTTTACAAAACGATCGATGTCATTAAGGAAACAATCTATCTGAAATTTGTCACACAATAAATTTTTCAAATTTTCAACTTTTTCCTCCGATGTTAATGAAGTTAGATATTACAATTTTATTGTGAGTTACTTTAATTTTGAAATTACACTTCATCAATCATTAATCATCTTCCATGCCTCTCTTAAATTAGAATTTGAGTGTTTTTCTAAGAGAATACGCATTACCATACAATCTTCCATAAGCATTGTGGAATAAATTTCCTTAAAATAATCTATAGACAAGCAGACGTTAATCAACAATCGCTTATGATAACAGGGTAACTTTAAAAGTAAACAGTGATAAAAATGGGCTCATTGAAAGATGAAGAAATTAGCAAATATCGACGATGAATGTTTACATAGCTTTTATAGAATTATCAACGCGGAGATGTAAACAAGAGCGTTTTGAAAAGGGCGTTGTATTCCGAGGAAGATTTTGCTCATGACTTTGGTTTGTTGGCTCTTCAGCTTTTATGTCAAAAGGCTTCGGAGAAGCTAAGGCGCTTTCACGACTCAACAGAGAAAACAAAAATAAGGGAAGCTGCTTGCCCTGGGGCAATGTTGACATTCAGAGTGCTCTGTTTTCCGTGCAAGACTTTTATAAAATTTGTATTGTATGCGCTTTTTTTCGTCATTCCGTCATTGAATAAGTTATGAGGAAAACTGAATTATGAAGAGAACGCAAAATAAAATTGGATTTATTTTCAAAATCTCTTAAGGATAAATGACTAAACAATAAGTTCCATTTCCTATAACTGAAAACAACCATGTAAGAGAAAGATAATACACGTCTTTCATGCCTGAATTCGATCAATAATATTATCTTGAAATTTCTTCATTTTAGAAATAGGTAGACTTTATACAGGGTGTTTATATAAAGTGTAACTGCCAAAATCCAAGAAAACTGTTAGTGCAGTTGTATAGCAACTGGCAAGCGCCGAATTTCTTGCTATTGTTAAAATTGATGTTCGACACCAATTTACACTAAAAACACCTGACCCCATACCTATAAGCGCCGCAGCAGTCATTTTAACTGTGCTGTATAAATAATAATACAAAATAATAAATAAAAATAAAATAACGAAATACCTATAATAACTAATTACGCTCTGGACTGTGTAACATAGGGAGCTAAGTATGATGAAATTTTTTATTCGTATTGCCTTGATATACAACTTACTGCGGATTCGTGCAGTTTTATTTTGAACTGTTTTACGGAATCGGGATTGCTTTTCCAATCCGGTTTATGGTTCCTATAAGGTTGATTTTTCTTACTTTCAGTTTCTTAGTTAACTTCATACAGGAAAAAAAATTATATGTCGTAATGTTTTGCCTAGAGGAATATGCATATCGAATAGATCACTTGGTCCCCTCTAACTTCCACTCCCGTAATTCCGACTCCAGTGGGCCAATCAAAACCAAACTAAATAGTAAAGGTACTCATGTCCACAGTAAGCTACATTCCGAATTTCAACCTTCTACCTCAAAAAATGCAGAAATTGTGAAGGGAACGGACGGACAGACGGACATTGTGAATCCAATAAGTAGCTCCATTCTTCCGCTACTTAATAATATCATGAAATTCGGCACGAGCCAGTTGCTATACAACTGCACTAACAGTTTTTTTTTTAATTGAAGTAAAGGTTTTTAGGATATTTGAATTACCCTGTATATTACACTATATTACACTATATTTCAAACTGTTTCTTTATTTCGCCAAGGAGAGCATTACATGCAGTACTTATATATTTACTTTATGCATGTATATACATATTTTTTATCGTTTTAGTGGTCGAGAAGGCTAGGCTTACCATTCTGCGTTATATCCGACCGACGGGGCAACACTACTACCACCTACGGTACCGCAACGAGAACTTTGACACTGGCAGTGCAGCTAGTGTGTATTCTCAGCTACCACGTGTGGAAGTGACGTGTTGTGATAGGGCACTGGCGCCCAAACTGAATTGGTATTGGGAAGGGTAGGCAATGGCCATTTTCCACGCACATTTTTCCTATAGCCGAATAGTGAAACAGTGCAAGGAACATGGTTTAACCATTGGCGTGACCACTGCTAAGAGAACACAAATTGAACCCGTGCAGAAACATTCACCAAACTAACAGGTTCCAGGGCACCAGTGAAAGTGTCGCCGAAGATGTTCAATGTAGCACAGTTAACTGTCAGGGATGTCATTCGTCGCCGTCTTGGCTTGCGGTGTATTCATAAGGACCGGGTTCACAACCTCCTGCCGCGCTACATTACAGAACGTACATTTATCTAACACGTCACGGTCACATTCAGGCAATTACGTACCGCGACATCACCGGCAAGGGGACGTATGGAATTCTACCGCCATTGTCTTACCATGGAAAGTTCACCATCTATAATATCGAAAAAAATCTATCAAGATGAATGCTGCCTACTTTCAGGAAGCCATCATGGCCCCAATCTTTAGGACATACATTCCTCGTTTGCACTGAGGCAACACGAACCAGGTGAGGATCCATATGTAGAAAGGGTCAAGCCACACCGCCAGATCATGCCTACAGTTTTATCAGAACATGGACCAAGAAACTGGAATTCGTGTTATTCTTTTTCATGGCATTCCTGCAAGAGCCCTCATGTTAATCCTATGGGTCTAGCGCATTTGGCCTGTTAAAACGACGTCTGTACATCGCCGACCCCGCACGCTTCCTGGCCTCTCCTGCAGAGAGGAATAGGATGGAATTCCCATGCGGTGCTCCAACGGAGTTTGTTTCAGTGGAAACTACGATGTCGGGCGATAGTCCACAATGTCGGTGTGCCGTAAGGTAAATTCACTGTAGAAATTGGTCAGATATATCTCAATATGGAGGAGGACATGCATCGAAATGGGTTTTCAAAACACAGGTAGTCATGTTGAGCATATTATATAATTAAAAATGTTTATTTCCGGAAAATGAGAAGACAAGCTCCAGATAGAACTATATTTTTTGAACCTTGCCAACACAACCAAAGGCAAAAACGTATAAATTAGTTTTGCAAATTAATCTACATTTAAGATTAATTTGACATCAATGCATTAATTGTCGATAATTAATGTAAATACATACAGAACATACGAATTGTGTTTCAGTACTTATGCTTCGAAAAAAAACAAGCAACTGGGTAGACTCGAGTGAACTGTATGGTTTCCCGGTTCCGTTTAATGTGTCCGAGTTTCTCAATTACTTAAAATCTATAAAAAGGTTCCTTTTGAGAATCCTTCCAGTTCACTTGTTCTTTTGATCATCGCTGCAACGAATTGCTGAAGATCATATTGGCAGAAACGATTGCTATTTCCAACTCGAGGTCACTAATTAAAATTGTGGTTCATTCATTATCCTTTACAAAGAAACTCGAGAAGAGAGATCTCATGATTAATTATCTTTTGAATAGATTATTAAGAAAACAAGTTTCTCAAAAGGGTTTTAAAGAATACATAAATTAGTTGCTCTAAAATCCAAAACTTCTGTTGGCTTCAAAAATATGCGACATGCAAACCATAAAAATTTTGTAAATTTGTTTTAATCTATTCTTATGCAAAACAATTTGAGGTCATGTGATTCAAGCGCGTACTTATGGCTTATTTAATAAGGAGTTGGGTGAGTCTAATTATAAACTTGATAAGCATGGGGAAAAGAAGGACGTAAGAGGCTCCGAAAAGGGACTCATTATAGGTGTTCGTTAACTGGAGCTACGTTCGAAGCAACAAAGCGGCTAATGAATTCCCGAAATGTAAATGATCCACAGTCTTTGTCTTTTCCAATCCATATTTGGTAGAAGCATACAACGGAAACTGGAAGCGGATCCAAATCCGTGGTAGATTGCTCCATACGAAAACGCTTGATTTCTGCAAAGAACAGGGAAGTTCTTCTACTGACTGGACATCTGGATACATGTTGTATTGTGTCGAAATCAACGGGAGCTCCATGAAGCAAGGAATCCAGCATGCCTTATCAAAGGGTCTGGTAGTCCCATGATACTTATGGAAGATCAGATTCGTTCCATGGACTGTCTATCATATCTGCAATGCGACATTTTTATCGTGCATGTGGCAGCTTCTTCATGGACGACAACGCAAATGCTCATCTCGCACAGTGGTTGATTCAGTAGTGGTTTAACGCGCACGAACAGACTGTCGTCATTTATCAAGATGACTTTCGACAACAATTCCTCTTCCAACATATCTGCGAGAACTAAGGGAGTGTTCTTTTGATCGCCAGGTCTTCCATTGACTTCAATTGCTTGAGCAACTTAAACGCAATTAGAGCCAAAGGGATGAAGTAAAATATTAAACAGATACTTTTAATTCATTGGTCAGTGTGTTCATGTAAACATCATGAAAATTCTCCAAAATTTTATACGTTCACAGCGATGATTTTAGTCCCTGCTGTATTCTGTGACGTATGAGGTTTTCATTTCCCGTGATGGGACTGTATGTGATGAATTCCGCATGGCCATGCCATTGGACTTTATGGAGCGCTATCATGATGATGAGGATTTCTTGTCAAGAATTGTCACGTAGGACGAAAGCGGGTGCCACCATTATGAATCTGAATCCAATCGCCAAAGCCTGCAATGGAAACACCCAGGATCACCACCACGCAAAAAATCCAAGTCAATTTGCAGTAGTGGATACGGACAGGTAAGTGCAAGAGGCAGTTCGGAATTGGTTCAAATGACAATCCAAGACCTTCTATGAGAAGGATATTTCGCGACTGATATCACAGTGAGATAATTGCTTGAACCACCACGGTCGGTGTTTTTGAAATAAATTCATTTGTTTTGTCCCCATTGCGTTCGGCATGCTACTTATAGAATACACCTTATATTTATCACATCATACATCAATATTTTAAATATTTATCAAATGTTAAATATTGCTATAAGAGTAGCCGAAGACAAGATAATATTTGACGCATCATCACATGAACAAGGATGCGTATCATTGAATGATCTGATTACACGTTCGGCTCAATTTAATATTAATTTATTAAAGGTGACGTTGAATTCTGACAGCATAATAATGGAAGATACAGAAAACGCATTTCTCCAAATTTCAATGCAATAAGGAACTACTAAAGATCTTGTGCAATTTTGGATATTCAAAAAACATTAAAAAATTTAAACGAAATATCAATTCTTAAAGAATTATCTAAAAATTTATCACTTATTTTGCCAGTTGAAGAATATACTTGAACTGGTTTATGATAATCAATACAATGGAGTACCCAAGATTTTTACATGATGTATAACAAGAGGAAGGTGCAAGGATAAACTTAAAAGCAGTGGTATACAGAAGGTTGATTACGATCTATATGGTAACGATTTGGAGGAGAAAGTTTACGAAGAAAACCACTTTCTTCACCAACGATCGTGACACTAGTTGTGTACTATTGGTTGGTTGGTTTATTAGAAATTTTGGCGTCGACTACTAAGGTCATTTTGCGCCTTTTACACAAGTTATATCTGTACGCAGCCCGGGACAAACACAAAAATCCATGCCCACGGCGGACTCAAGAACTAGAAAGCCTACGCCCTAGCCCTCTCGGTTACCTGGCTGGCTGTGTACTATTACCATGTACCGTATCTTCCACTGTAGAAGAGATGATGTTGTTCCATTCCTGTTGGCAGGCTTTCCAGAGACCCTCAATGGTTGTTGGACGGCGTCGAGGAAGGGCTCGTTTCATTATTTCAGATCCACTGAAATCCATCGGGGATGCATCTGTTGACTTGACAGGGATATCATGAAAGGGTATAACGTGAATTCCAGTTTCATCTTCAAATCCAACGTCTTGATGCAGCCAAACACTTTGCTTTTATCGTCTCCATACAATGCGGGAATTTCCTCGTGTAAAATTGGACTAAGAACATGCTACTGATAGTAAAGGAAGTTAACCTTAGCCTTCCTGTCCACTCTTCTGATTGTGAGACTACCGTTGTACGAGTGTCCCGTAATCGCCATAAATCCTTTTGTAAAACTTTCCTTATATTTTTCTTGGACCATTTTTGATATGACTTCTCTCCACGTGGACCGTATAAAATCGCGTAAAGTTTGTTGCAGTCGTTTAGGCAGACGTAGGCTCCATCCAAAGTGACAACGTATTTCCATGATTCTGCTGCGAGGTGACCCTCAGAGTCTCCGACAATTCCTTTTCCTTTCTGCGACGTGTCATGGCAGCAGCTTATAAACGCGACTCTTGTGATGTTTTTCCAGTTAAAAAACTTTCTTTATTATTTTATTTACGGTAGCCTGTGAAGTTTGTAAACCCTCTTTTGGTTGCTGGATTTTCACAATGAACAAGCTGCTTGACCTTTCTAATGACCTGTGGTGTTCGGCTTGTGAGAACTCGTGGATATTGCTGTTTCTGGCCAGTTGGAATTAACATTTTTCCATGATTTTCCTTTTCCATTCAGTACTGCCGATAAGTCTATCTTCGAAACAGAGAAATTTAGTATTTTACACGCGGTAATAATAGCAGTACAGCTGTAATTAGAGTCGGAAAGGACAGTGATGTACCCTTCCCAGTAAGGTCCGATTCGGAGACATTTTTTCCCTTAATGACATTTACTGTTTTCGAATGAAACAACAACAACAACGACGCAGACGCAATAGCATCATTTCACGTGCTTTCTGTCATTTGGGGACGTAAATAAATCCAAACCGGCTCATCGGAGCCAAACAAGTTATTTAAAAAAAAAAAAAAAAAAAAAAAAAAAAAAATCGCCTTAATGAGAGGAGTCCGTACATGTCGAGTTTATTCAGTTTGGTTCTCTGGTTTGAACGCTATAGCCATTTTTCAAATTAATATCTCTAAAAAAGGCTTAGGGTAGATGTACCAGTAATTGACATTTTAAGACATTTACAGTAAATACAATGCAGAATGTGCCAATCTCTAAATAATTATTATATCTTTAAAAGCTATTAAGTTATTAAATTTTTTCCTAAATAATGCATAAATCACCAGTATTTGACAGTTAATGCACCAGAAGTTGACGGGCAGTTGCACCAGTAATTGACAATATTTTAATTGCACATTTTTATTATATATTTTTTACAAACGAAATTGACAACATTCAAAAGTAGCTGATGATATTAAGCATTTTTAAGAATGTGTAAAGTATTTAACATTAACTAAAATTGTGCTTTTGAAAACTTAAGATGTTCATTTAGATGCTTTATCTTTTTTTTGCTTTGAAATAATAAATTAAATCAGTCCACTCCCATGTAGAGTGCAAGGACCATAGAAAATGAAGGTGTTTTCCAATAGTGCAATACAGAGGGTTGATTCAGATAAAATGAGACGACTTTGCAGTTCTGTTACGATGGTATAATAACATGGCGCCACCATCGGTTGTGTTCGATGTGAGAGCCACGTTGTTGGACTTTCGCCCGGCACCGTAATTTCCACTGAAGTAGGATGAGTTTGAGGGACTCCATGGGAAGTTCGTTCCACACCTGCTGACAGACTTTCCATAGCCCATCAACGGTTCTTGGTCGGCGACTTCCGAGCCGTCGTTTCAGGAGACCAAAACCACAGAAATCCATCGGTGATGCGTCAGGAGATTTTACAGGCACATGAGAGAAGGGAATAACTCGTATGCCCGTCTCCTCTTCCATCTTCCACAGATGACTTGGCAGTGTTCAGTTGTGTTCAGTCACTCAGTTGTGTGACTGCGCGCTTTATGACGTCGCTCCAGCCCAAGATTGTCATGAATTATTCTGGAGACTGTTGCCTGTGAAATACCTTTCCTTTGGGCTAGACTTCTCTGTGTGGGGGGATTTTCTTTCAGCACTTCAGACCGGATTTCTCGCACCACCTGAGCTGGGCGTGTTGGCTGGGGCTTGTTTCTGGTCTGCTTCTCTGTTCGTCCACGTTCATTAGATGGTCGCAATTTGTTCTTTTTGATTATTCGACCCACAGTAGCTTTGAATACCACAATACCATTTCGTTTGCATAATTTCACAATGCACGAAAGACTGAAGTTAGCGTCGGAAAGGCCAAACATACACCCTTCCCAATAAGCTGTGATTTTGGAAGCCATGTTTCAGCACGAAATGTCCCAACTAACAGCACAAGTGTATACAAAGCTAATCTCCATGAATAATGGACGAGTCATGCAAATCACATTCCGTCAAGGTCATATGCGGCGTTTAAAGTCGTCTCATTTTATCTGAATCAACCCTCCGTATCACCATATCTTGGCCAACAAATTGTTCTTAGACAACTTGATTTTTGTCGATTGTTCTCCTATTTGCAAAATTCATCCAATTCATCCTATGCTAATTCATCCGATTCATCCAACAAAAGAATCGGCGTATAGGGCCTAGAAGATTTATGTCAAAGTGGGTGATCTAGAAATTGACAGTCAACTTCTTATAATTGACAGACCTAGGTCAATTAATGAAAATTAAGAAGTTTGACTTAAAACCATCATGTTTTCTTTATTATTACCCTACATTCTATATCACATTAGTATATTTTTTTCGTTTTTTTTTTTAAACACAGAAATTATCAATGATTGACAGGTTATGTCAATTACTGGTGACACAACATATTTGGGTTCCAGTAGTTGACGGTGGATTAAAACAGTTAACTTATTCATCATCTGAAATTCTGTTACTACTAGAAGTATTGTCCATTGATCACACAGAAAGGTTCACGTAAAATTAATGACAAATATTGCATAACATTCATGAAATAAATTCAAGTAATCAAACCCTCGCGTAGTGGTTCATTACAAGTTTTTTTCGACTCAGTAAGGCAATGAACAATCAACATGTGTTTGTGGCCATAATAGGGAGCAAAGTTCCTAGTTTTTTACTGTTCTGGGAAGCCAACTACAATGTTTAATACGAGGTGGCAACACCAGTCCCTTCTCTTGCCTTGTTATTTTATTAAAAGTCCAGTGTATCGTTATTTGCCAATTACTGGTACATCTACCCTACCCAGTTGACATAAAAAATACGCTAAGGTACCCTCTAAGTTTGTATAATTTTTATTTGGTTTCTGCTATTTCCGTTTCAAATGAGTCAGCTGCACAAATTTGGTCACATACATAAATACATATGTACAGACGGAAATTTTTTTCAAAATTTCAACATATCTTTTCGAATCGTGAGTTTTTAAGTCGATTTCATAAAAAAAAATTGAATTTCTGTAACAAACACATGGGCCTTCACTCTTAGAGAGTGGCCAGGCAATAAAAGTGACAATTAATGTCTGCATTAACGTCACTATTTCAAGTGGTCTTATAATTTGAAACAGACTGTAATCCCCTGAAGGTAATTAAGAAATTTGAGGTGACTGGCTTATTGTTATATCTCAAATGTATCCCCCTCCCCACACAATTACACCTAATAAGCATATAATGTATGCACTTCAACGGGTGTTTTTTAATAATTTATCATATTTTCATTTTCGTTAATTTGGTGTATCAGATTGCAATCATTCGACTTTAAATTATATGTACTCCGTTATATCTGTTTAAGTATAACAGTTCGTTTCTAACATAAAGACACTTATACAAATCATTAATTATAAAATTTCAAAATTGGTATACATTTGTAAAATTCATTGCTGCAATGAAAGCGCAAAGCGACGTTTTATTTCTCTATAGATTTACCTAGATAGGTTTGTTTCCCAACTATTTCGCCCACAGTGTTTCTGATATAGCAGATGAAATTGAAAAACTTATTTTCTCTCGTGCGAAAATTAAAGTGAAATGAAAACAATTTTAAATCTTCAGAGACGTCCACATTATTAGAATTCTGTTGAGCAAGCATTCCAAAAGAACGTAAACAGGAAAATTGCTCTTTTATCCCATTGGCATTCTGATTTTTTTGGCCGCTGCTCAAAAACACGCGACGTCGATTGTCCATGAGACGACAAATAAAACGTTGTTTTCCCCGTCCACGTGTGCCTGTATAAATTTAATTTCTTCCCCATTACGTTAAGGTATTAATGAAATCATTTTCGTAATTAACATTGTTCCAAACGGAAAAGAACTATTAATTTCGAAACCTTTTATTTCCACCAGTTTAAATGTTTCCGATGCGGTTTTTCGTTTTTTGGCCCAACCTTCGCAATTTTCTCTTATACTGCTCCCAAAACGGTTTGATGTCAGAACTTTTTTTTTTAAAAAAATCCTTTTTTTTTCTTCTATAAGGTGCTTGATAGACGTGTGCTTTGTGGTCGCTTAAAAATTCGAACCTACATTATTGAACGCCACACCATTTTATTATTTATTAGAATATCACTAAAATGTTTCATACACTGTATTAGAAGTGTCCCTCCATTAATCAGCTTCAATAAGAGCTAGTACATAATTTACATCATCACATTCGCTACTATCGTATGGAAAATGAGTTATATGTTGTATTTCAAAATGAAAGCAAACGGGCGCTATTAAATAAAAGGAATAATCAATTCACTAGAGTCAGGAAGCGTGGCATCATTCTATTGAATAACATGGGAACACGATTTTGAATAACAGAAAACGCAGCAACAATAGGATCTTCGCTTTCAAATGGTGTATCTTACATATCTCTACAATTTACAATTCAGTTTTTAAAGTGGCATCTAAAGGGTTTTCGTAATTATAGAGCTGCTATGCTTTTTTTCGCTCGACATTCTCATCGGAAGTAATTTATTTCCCTTCCAGCGCCAAAAACGCAGACGGCCACGCATTATTAGAAATTTTTTTAATGAAGTTAAAACTTGTTTATTTTAATAATTTTGCTACATACACTGTCATATCACTGAATTATGACCACCCGCTTAGTAATGGGAGTAGCCACCCTTCGCCGCTATAACTGCTGCTAGGCGTCGTGGCATCGACGCAAGAAGTGCGCGGTATGTGTCCGATGGTATGGCAGTCCATTCCGCTTGGAGCGCTGTCCACAGAACTTCGAGAGTCATAGGTGGAGGGTCCGGCTGCCGTACATGGCGATCAAGGTGCTCCCACAGATGTTCGATTGGATTGATGTCCGGCGAATTAGCGGGCCAAGGGAGCACTCGAAAGTCAGTAGAGTGTTCCTCGAACCAATCCAGAAAGAGACGTGCCTTATGGCAGAGTGCATTGTCCTGCTGGAACACACCATCACATTGGGGAAACATCGTGAGCATGTACGGGTGCACCTGGTCCGCTACGGATTGTCAGATAGCCACAGGCATTCAAATTGCCCTCTAGACGAATCAGTGGACCTAACTGCTCCCAACAGAAGATCCCCCACACGTGCAAACTATCCCCACCAGCCCGATTCCGGCCCACAATAGCCTCCTGCAGTCTCTTTTCATGGCGTTCACGACACACTCGCCATCGCCCGTCAATCTAATGGAGCAAAAACCTTGACTCGTCGGAGAAGGCGACCTTAGCCCACTCGTCTGTGGTCCAATGGTGGTGCTCACGTGCAAAGTCCAGGCGTCGTTGATGATGACCCCTGGTCAACATGGGTGTAGCAACCATGCATCGACTGTTCAGGCTCATCCGTAGTAGGGTGCGTTCAATGTCGGATACACGTCTGTTGGCACCACTGTTGAATCTGTTGGTCAGTTGATGGACTGTGGCTCTTCTGTCACATTTTACGAGTCGTCGTAGGCGCCGCTCACCCCGTTGGTCGATGGCTCGTGACCCTTTACAGTGATGGCGTTGAAACGCGATTTCTGTCCCTGCTGTCTACTCTTTGTACACCTTCACGCCAGCGGACCGTGAACAGTTCACAAATCGCGCCGTTTCGGAGATGGTGCCACCCTTGCTGCGATAGCCTATTATCATCCCTTTTTGGATGTCCGTTAAATCCGGACGTTTACCCATCTTGAGGCTCGTGCACCTGCCGTTTGATGCACCAGCTTTAAAGCTTTCTCAGCCTGTTATGCAAATTTTGCAATGTGTAATCTTTGTTGGGGCGTACCTTGCGTGTGCCTTGAAGAGGTGCTGGTCATAATTCATTGATATGACAGTGTATATCTCGAAGATGGTGAGTCATAGCAAAATTGAACCAAAGCAGTTTAATAGGTGACTTAGTTTCGAATCTGCAGTCCGAAGCATTGAATCATGATAAAGTTTTTAGATGCAATAAACAAATAAATATTTTATACAGCACATAAACCTTTTATTTATTTATCAATGAACGAGTCTACAGAATCATGTACTTCGGTAATACTGAATAAGGGCTTATACAGGGTGTTTCATAATTGGTGTCCCGTCTTTAGGTCCAAATAACGACTCAAGGGGAAC
>JAHWFO010114413.1:459689-472735 GCA_023313115.1 Rhysida immarginata | reverse complement strand
CTATTCTGATTGCAGGGTGTTGTCTGTACTGTAGTTTGTCAAGTTTCCTGAAAATGGCATTGCATTGGGTTGAAAATCTTGCGTGTTATAAACAAAAAACTTACGAAAACATTTGGACTTTTTTAAAGAAACCTTTATATCTCCATGAATCTACGTGCTATTCTCATACAAATGAACACAGGAAAGTAAAACAAGCCTCTTAAGCATATGCTACAGCTACAATGCATTTCAAGCATTATTTTTTACAGGGTGATTCCAAAAATTATTTGTTTGGTTCACTTCTTTGCTGGTCCCCTATTTGCCTTCGGGAGAAAACCTTCGCTGAAGTATATGAGGTATAACATCCTTTTTACACCCTTGAAATTTCAGGATAATTCGTCAAGTATTTTTCTAGATTTTCGACAAAACATCTAAAAACGAAAGTATCCGATTACTTTCTTCCAATCAGTGTATTTCACATTGCTGAATCCAAATATGAAATCAATTTTTTGCTATTACTCACTAATTTTAAGGGCTGAAAGTTAAAAAAATTAGAAGGATGGAATACTAATTATTTGTGAGTCAACGTTCCTGTTGTCCTAATAAATCCAATTAAATAAAAGGGCATTAGAAAATGGCATTTTTTAGAAAATGGGACGAACCTTAACAAAATTGATAATGTCATTTCTCAATATTGTCTCCACTCTTACGACGCAGATTTTTAAGGAACAATACAAACGATAGCTCCCCAAAGTGCAAGGATCACCACAGAAAGGCAAACGTTCCCGGAGTCTTGGGAAGGTGATGGTGCCAACTTTCATCTGTTCCACTGGCCATTTATGCACTGTTGTGCTTGAAAACAAAAAACGGTTACAGCAGATTGGTATGTGGCATCCTGCGTGCCAAAAGTGCTAGAAAAATAGAAGGAGAAGCGTCCGAAGAAAGCGCATGTCGTCGATAAGACAGTTTTTCTATGAAAATCGAGTCAACATGTTGACGCATTCCCCCTATTCTCCAGACTTGGCACTTTGGGACTTTTTTTTTGTTCCTCACAATCAAGAAGAAGCTCAGGAGATTCCAGCTCACTGCTCAGAACTGGAAAAAAATGCATGTCGACTGCTCCAGGAGGAAGAAATTTTGTATAGAACCGAGGGAGAGAGTTCTTCGAAAAGTGCTTAAAGAAAGGTCTTCGTCAGATGCGTGCAGTGTTCCTGATTAAAAATGTTTTGTGTACCCCTCGTATATGTGCATATACATTAGTATCAGTGAATCAATAATAAGCATATTTTTGAAAAAATTCAAAATTGGGCTTAATGTGACCAATTCCTCCAGGTACAATATCTTATAAGTTTCAGCATGTCCCAAAGCTACACGTAGTTGATCGGAAGAGATGTTCCGTGCATGGAATCTGTCCTTAAACTCTGCCAGTAAGAAAATACCTCCATGAAATAACTCCAAAGCCAAAAATCACAGGAAGCTAAATCGGATAATAGGAGTGGCCACGTTGTTGGGAACGCACTGCTGATGACTATCTCCACAGAGAAATGCTGTCATAGCAGCTTTTGAACTTCACGTCCAACGTGTTCGAGTGATCGTCTTCTTGAAAGTTGATTGGGTAAGGCATCCTCTTTGTTGAATCTGTCAGATGATAACCTGCTGCAAATAATCCTGCTATCGCCCTGAAGTCACTTACAGTTCGTGGTCCAGATGGAGTGAGTTCCTGAAAGTTGCACGGACTCAGGAGAAACGTTTCAGTACATCCTATACATATTGTCACGTCTGGGTGAGTGTAACGGATCGTAATGAAACCCATGAGGATCCTGTGTGATCACTGTTTTACTCAAGTGGAAGTGGGCCTCCTCGCTCCACAGGATATTGTCAGGCCACTGATCGTTCATCTCCACATGTACCAGAAAATCAAAGCAAACTATTCTCGAAGGCTAGCATCGTCGGCTTGCAAATCTGTTGTGAACGCTATATCTGAATATCTTGCTATGTCAGAAACATTGCACGTTCCTCTTACATTACCCGTTGATTACTCAACAACTTGTCATTGGTTTCCTCCCTCTTCCTAGCTGAATGACATGGATTCATGTTGCCTCAAAACGTTGAACCGTGCGTCGCAGGCCACAAGGCGTCAGCAATGACTTCTGGCGCCGCGATAGAATTCTCGTTTTACATGTACACCAAATTTCATCAGTAAGGCGCGGTCTGACAAATCCACTTCATCGTGTTTATCAAATCTTCTCTTAGGAACACCCACCAACAACACTTTACACTAGTCTTTACACACTTTAACTAATTTTGTATTTTTCTTTTGGGTTATCTCCATAGTCAGATAACTCCTGACATGATGAAAGTACTTTCTTCCCAGATCCAACGATTCAAAAACTCTACACAAATTACCGTGTATCAATGTGAAGAATAGAAATAACTATCAACGTCTCTCAGAACACACCTTTATTTCAAGTAAAAAAAATAAGCTAGTCTACTTTCAGAGGCAGGCAGCACTTTAATTGGTCTCCCCTTAAATTAATGTGCATTAAAAAATCATAAAGGAAAGTAAAAGTACTTCATCTTAAACCTTCTGTGTAAACCTTTTTTATGGAATTTTTTAAAGAATTTATGTAAAAACAAACAGTGCAGTTATTAGATGGTATATGATGTTAAACCATAAAAGTACCTGGCTGCAAATAATTAGCGACGCGTGATGGTAATTTATGTTATTACAACAGCCTTAATTTTTTTTTCGTTAGGTTTTTATGTTCGCATCGACAGCTAGTTCATTTTGCAGCCTTTCACATGCCTAATATCTGAACACAATCCGAGAATTCAACATGATTATATTCTTTTTAAGCATTCCGGGGACAAACACGAACATCCATGCCCACGGCGGGATTTCGAACCCGCGACCCGATGAACTCGAGAACTGGAAAGCCCCAGCCCTCTCGGCCACCATGACTAATTCCCTTTATTCTTTTCATTACCACTACAACAATGAATGAAGGTGAAACAATAAATAAAGTATCATTATTTCTTTATTTTTCTATCTACAGGGTGATTCAGTCAATTTCTGACCATTTCACTCGAACGACGTGCATTAGGGATAAACAATTGAAAGAATATGAGCGCCATATCGAATTTCTAAATAGTTGGAGTTTGTATTGTTGCAACGGCGCTGCATGAAAATCGTATTGTTGAAAAATGGCGCCCGCTTTATCAACAGAGCAGAAATGCAAGGTTGTCGAATGGTAGTTCGAGACATAATAACCTGTAACCATTGCAAAGAAAGTTCCGGAAGGAGTATAAGTGTCGAGACGCACCAGGCAGGCAAGCAATCATGGATTTTGTCAAGCAATTTCGTGCCACTGGATGTGTTAAAGGCAAGAAAAAAGGCGGGAGCGAAGCTCGTGTTCGAACGGCCGAAGTTGTCGAAAATATTCGCAGAAGGTTGGTCGATTCCCCTACCAAAAAATGTGTTCGCCGCCTATCCATTGATGAAGGGCTGTCGTATACCACGACGTGGCGAATTTTGAGAAAGGATTTACACCTGTTCCCGTATAAGATCCATCTTTATCAGGAGTTAACAGACACTGGATTACAGAAGCGACAACAATTTGCGATGGAGTTTGGAGCAGAAATGGAAGCCAATCACGACATTGTGGACAACCTGTGGGTGTCAGATGAGGCCTTCTTCCATCTGTCAGGTGACGGTAACAAACATCACGTTCGTTTTTGGTGTTCTCAGCACCCTCATGAGATCCATAAGTCACCTCTTCATCCACGAAAGGTTTTGGCTTGGTGCACGATTTCCAAAAGAGGCATCATTGGTCCGTTCTTTTTTGAGGGCAACGTAAAGTCACAGGCACTTTGGAAACCTTCTTCATCCCCGAGCTGCGAAGGAGGCGTATACCGCTTTGACATCAATGGTTTCAACAGGATGGGGCTAGGCCCCACACCACTAATGAAGTGCTAGACTTTCTGAATCAGAAATTCGGAAATTGTGTCATTTCAAACAGGTTTCCAGATCGATTCGGGGATGGCTTTCTTTGGCCCCCTATGATTCCTGATCTAAACCCATGTGATTTTTATCTCTGGGGGTTCCTTAAAGACAGTGTGTTCACTACAGCGCCAAGAACCTTAGACCAGCTGCGACAAAGCATCGTCGACTGCTGCACCCTTGTGGATGCAGATATCCTGGATAGAGTTATGAACAACTTCACCATTCGGCTGCGAGCCACATTGAGCATATCATCAAGACTTTTCCACGGGAATAAAATCTCCGAACTGCCTAAAATATCATACTGAAATGCTAAGTTTGTAAACACTAATGGGTCAATAAATCATAGTGCTGAAATGGTCAGAAATTGACTGAATCACCCTGTACAAGGCGTGTATTTCAAGTAAGTACCGTTTTGTAATAAATACATATCAGACTTGACCATCCGCCCTAACTTTATAATCCGGACTATGTGAAGATGTCTCAATGTGCCCCATGTTGAGGTAATTTGATACTGCAATGACAATACCGACTGTCTTTCAAGGAACTACACACAGGTATCCATTGAACCCATTGTTATCGGCGCTTGGGGTTCATGAGACCCAGACAATGAGAAATTCATAGTAAACCTCTGCAGCAAAAGCTATGCGAAAACCTTCAGGAAACTGTGCGTTGCAGACTTAATCAAATGGTCACGTGACATATACAGGGTGTATCAACTAAAGCGGAATATCTAGAGAAATACATATCGGATCGTAAAAAAAAACAAAAAACACGTGTTTAATATTTTTCAAAAAGCTATTAAATGATACCAAACTCGAACCTACACCCCCACCCCTTGAAGGTCGGGGAGAGATAAATTTGAAATCTTAAATATGAACCCCAATTTATAATGTTATTTTCAGATTGTACACAACATTTGAGAAATGTTTTATTCATGGTGTTGTTTCAACTATTCCAACCGTTTAGGAGATAAAGGCACTGAAAGTGTGAAAGTTTTAAAGTTTTGAACCCAATTTTATCGATGAAGACAACGAGATAGAGGGTGGGTCTTAGAGATATTCCTATTCTACTTTTTGATGGTCTTTAAGAATCCAAAGTCAGAATTTCAAATATCTAAAATGTTTTATTAATCATATATAAGATTAGAGGGTATTCCAAAAGTCCCAGTACAGCCATTTATTTCCAAAAACTACAAGAAAATTAAACGTCTGAGTACACAAATGCTAAATGGGTATGGGAACCTAGAGTCAATAGGACGAATGGACAGTTAATGCAATTAAGTTTTCATTTCTAACATCCATTCGAATACATCTACATAATGCATGTTAAGTACTTTTGTTCAATGCGTAATATAAAGTAATAAAAAAGAACATAAATGAAAACTATTTTGTTGTTTTCTTTATAATGGAAATTTAATTGTTTAATTATGCAAGCATAAATTAGTAAAGTATGACATTAATTGCGCTTCAGGAAAGACCAGAAGAATTTTAATTACTTCCTGTTACATATTAAAATTTCCTTTTATAGTCCGATAAATTAGTGTAAAGGGAGAAAAAATTCATCAAACACGGAGCCGTCTTTAGACAACACAAAATACGTTTGTATGTTCGTTCTGCTGCTTTTAGGCTAAATTCGCACGAAATACCTAAATATTTATTAACAAAGTCCAACTTATTTTTTTCTATAAAGTTCAAATTATTTTAAGCTCAGCGTTTTTTTTTTTGTTTTTTTTTATTTAACAAAGAAAGTTTAAACTGTAAACTACACTTTTCTTTTTACGTTCTGTTCATCAAATAAGGTGAATATAAATGAAAACTACTCTAGAGCAATCTATTTGCAGGTCACGTGCTGCTCAGTTTGCCGCCTGGATCCATAATGCGCTCAACAAAAGGAACCGGTATTTCCCAGAGTGCTACCGTTAGGTGCCACAACAGCTGACACGTGAAATAAAACAGATGCGTGCAGGGCTTTGCTTCGACTCCGTAAAGAAAAAAAAAATGGACATGATTTCTATAACCTTGAGCGGTATCAGTGACAAATTACTTTCGGAAGGTGCTCGGAACCAATAACAATACATAATGCAAGGGCTCTAAATAGAGCCCGAATCAAAACAAGAGGCAAACGACGCGGTTTCCAAGGATTTCAGACTGATACACCGACGAAACACGCTTTTGACAATATCCATGGAGGTGGTGACAAAGACAACATTAATCAAGGTAACGGTTTCGCATTCCGTAAACGTTCATTGAGAGCCCTTCATTTAGGAGCTCTACAAAGGATTTAACGCCTTCTGTTTTAATATGCGATTTAAGCAAATTCACAGGATTAACCAAAGCTGTTTAGTCAATGGCCCTATAACAGTGGATTCTATTTATATCTTTACGGGTTTCTAATTAAAATCAATGAGATGCAATACACAGCTACTTCTTTTTTCTATAGTCATTAAATAAACAGAAATTATCATAACTTAAAGTGGGCGTAAGAATTCACCGACCATGTAAATGACTGACAAAAATATTCGTCGCAAAAGTTAATTCAAGTGTTTATAATTCGAGTGTAGATCGTAAATATTCGGATGGAATTCTAAAAATATGAAAACCTGAGGTAACAACTCGTTTCCTGGAATGTAACATGACAACTTGTGCTTGAATTGTCACCAGATTGCGACCACTAGAGTTCACGAGCGCCATTCAACATAAATATCACAAAAGTTATCAACACTCCCAGTCTCCTGGAACAAGGGAGACGCTCATAACCGTAAGTCACCACGTACAAACGGATTCTTCTGAAGCTGAAACGGGCATTGTCTCACGGGAGAACATCGAATCATCCGGTCCATCACTTGGACGTTCAGAATTCTTTTACTTTTCTTTCTTCTCCGCTCCACTCCCCCTCCCCCCTTCTGTCTCTCTTCATCTCTTCCTCGCTGGTTCACTCTTTTTCATTCCCATTTTGCAATGCTACACGCGAACGAACAAGGCTCAAACAGCAACCGAAAAACCTGGCAAATGAAACTTTTGGACTAGTTCAAGATATAAATCTCAGTAATAGCTTTCAGGAACACTGCAGTCTCTATGACAGGGAGGGGAATCCAACCGCATTATTTTAATGCTCCAGAAATATTTATAAATGTCTCATTTTTTTTCGAGCATAAAATAAATGATAGTAGATCATAAAAGACAATAAAGAACAAAAATAATTTTCACTCTTTAAAATTTCAAAAATGCATTTCGAATGCATTCAACATAATTATTATTGAAGAGAACTCGGGAGCGATGTGAGATTCTAGAAAACGTATAAAACACATTGCGAATCAGCCTGAGCTTCTTGGTTACTTATTTGATCATGGGATACAATTTTAAATATGTTTTTAACTTAAATCGTTTTTCCAAGTTTCCAAATAACGTCTTAGGTGATCAGTTAAATTCAAATTGATTTCAGTCTAAATTCAAATTGATTTGTAAAAAAAGTAAATTCGAAGAGAAAACGCTTTGCCCACAAAGCGTCCAATACATAAATCTTGATCATACGAAACGTAGAAACCGTTGGAAAAGAAATCTTGCGTTTCAACGAAATGGATTTGCCAGAATGGCCCTGTCGCTTGGCTACCCCGTTCCCCCTTGACCTTACACGCAAGATTTCTTCTACTGGGGACGCATAAGTGACAGATACTGAGGAAGAATACGATTTGGCGCTGTTACTATTTCACTCACAATATTTAATGTAAGGAATGAAATGGAATACAGATGTCGCATTTTAGGGGCACGTGTACACGCATAACAACTCCGCTAACTATTTTTTTTTTCACGTCTTTGAGATATATTT
Source organism: Rhysida immarginata (assembly GCA_023313115.1). NCBI lineage: Eukaryota > Metazoa > Arthropoda > Chilopoda > Scolopendromorpha > Scolopendridae > Rhysida > Rhysida immarginata. Next base: position 464,928 of record JAHWFO010114413.1, on the reverse strand, counting down.
TAAATGATAATAAAATTATGACCCAAAAGTAATATAGGTCGATAATCGAACATCGGAGTGTAACAATACTACAGGATGAGGCTAAAGTCTAGTAATAGAGTGTACAACTCGAAAACTATTTGATGTAGGTTAAGCAGAATAGTGACATTTTCAAGTTTATGCAAGAATGTGTTCATGAATTTTGGAAACGTATCTCCTAAACTATGACAGATAGAGACATAGTGTCAATTGCAAAGGTGTAGAGCACCTTTCAGTTACTTTAAATCGAATGCTAAAATCATTGCTTTATTCGAGGAAGATTGAAGAAAAAATTGCTTGAAGTTGGTAAGGTATATCACGTCATTTGCAGAGAAGCCCATCGTCGATGTTTTGCTGCCAGATTGATGTCCATTTGGTGTGATTTTTTCCAGCATACTGTAGTATTGATTCAACCACAGACTGACTATCGTTCATGACTCCTTCTCCCTGTCAATTTAGTGGTTTGGTTCGCACCAAAGATGGGCTTCTCTGCAAATAACGTGAAGTATCTTACCAATGTCAAGCAATTTTTTCTTTGATTTTTCCCCCAAAAGGCAATGATTTTAACATTTGAGTCAAAGTAATTGAATGGTCCTCTATAACTTTGCAATTGACACTATGCCTCTATCTGTCGTAGATAAGTTTCCAAAAAACCCTTAACACGTTTTAGCATAAACTTGAAAATGTCAGTACCAAGTATAGCCCCTGTCCTACTTAATATGAATATTTTTAATTTTATTAACTTATACCAAATAGTGTTCGAGTTATACGCTCTATTACCAGACTTTTGCCTCACCTTTATAAAAATCGATATACAGGGTCTTTATAATTAAAGTTCCATTTTGACATGGCCATAAAAAAACCTACTGAACCAAAAGCTATAATACTTGGTAATATTATACAAGAAGGCATGGGAAGTTCATACCCACCAAAAAAAAAATTAGTTCAAAAGGTCACCACCAGAATGGAATGGCGCTCTATGCAATATTCGTATACGAAATTAGACACGAAGACACAGGTTAACAAGTCTTTAATCGTTACTAAAATTAGTTACATGTTGAATGTGGCCTCCACCATTTACTGAAAGCAGGTTACACCGGATTACTGCGTTCTCAATTGTATAGAGCGCCATTCCATGCTGGTGGTGACCTTTTGAACTATTTTTTTTTTGGTGGATATGAACTTCCCATGCCCTCTTGTATAATATTACCAAGTATTATAGCTTTTGGTCCAGTAGGTTTTTTTTATGGCCATGTCAAAATGGAACTTTAATTATAAAGACCCTGTACATAAGTTACCACATTTTTACAATCGGAATTTAACAAAAAATCAATTTTTAAACAAATCTTGGTAAAATTTAAGCTATAGAAAATTCATAAGAATGGATGGTACAACTAATGAGAGAATTTACTACGAGCGTGCTTCTAAATTTGTAAGGAAACCATTTCAATTACCTCGGCGATTACTATCAATCCCGCAATGCATCATGCTTCCAAGCGCACGCGCACAGTTTTGAATAAGGTCTATTCAGATGGTACGTGTACCAATATGACAAAGTTCTTTTTCATAAAACATGATGTATGAAATGGATGTTTGATATCGTTTGACTAGCCAGAGACTGAAGAAATGGACTGGCCTGCACCGTAGAGAAGAAATAAGATTGGTTTTATTCCTTCTCTATGGCCTGTACAGAGCCCCGGTATAAAATCCCACTAAACGCATGTAGGATATAAAGGTTGTCGTCTATTGCCAATAATCGTCGTTCAAATTTGTAGTTGGTACGCGGAATGCCAGATGGCGAGCAAAGCCAAGTTTCAGTAAAGCACTAAATAATAGTATAAATATTACGTGCCAAGGTTCATGTTTAATGGTTTCTTAATACATTATATGCTCTTATATAGGGAGATTCTAAACATCCGAACCAGTAGTTTTCCGAAAACAATGCATCGGAGCTTTTCGTTAAAAAAAAATTGTTCAGTCAAATCGCTAATGGAGAATTTATTGGTGAGGTTTCCAGCGATTGCAAATTCCTGGAGCCTGGAATCAACTCTGGAATTGCAAATGGAAACCTATGGTTTCTTTCAGATTCATACTCAACGCATAAACTTATGCCACTTTTATTAATAATCATACTTTGATTAAATTTAAGATATTTAATGCTATAGCAGACAAATAATCAAAACAAAAATTCATAAAATGACAGGTTTATTAAATTTAATTTTACCAGTAGAAAAAGCCAATTTAATTTGAAACGGAAGCCAAAATCTGAATTTTATTAACAATTTACAGGCTTAATAACATTTTGTTTTGAGCATTAATATTTTTATATTTTTGAACATAAAACATCATCGTCAAGAGTAGTCTGTCCTTCGACTTGTCCCGACTTAAAACCTCTTATTCTACAGTACCCATCCCTATCCTATCCAAGTGTCTTCAAGTTGACGTAGGAATCGCTTGATTTCAAAAAATTCAAAAATATGATTCTTCTTCTTCCTCTGGAAAGTTTCCCTTTAACTATACCTTCATGCGTGACCTTTATAATTCCACTACCTCGTAAGATGTGGCCGATCCATTTGCCTTGTCTCTTCCTGATTCCCCGCAACAGTTGTCTGTCTTCTCCTATGCTTTTCAACTCAACTAAATTTTTAATTTTGTCGGTCCACTTTGTCGTGTCATTCTTCTCCAAAGTCCACATTTCAAATGCTTCCAGCTTCTTTTCGTCAATCTTCCTAAATGTCCACGTTTCTGAACCGTACAATGCCACACTCCATACAAAACACTTCATCAGTCTTTTATGGAGTTCCAAATTTAAAGAACCATATAACAGTGCCCGATGCTTCTGGAATGTCACTTTCGCCATCGCATTTACAGTCTTCATTGACAAAACTTTGTAAGTATCTGGAGGGTCAAACCTGTTCTCTGAACTGCCCATTAAAACTTAATTTCATCGTCCGATGCTTCTTACTCATTTTCATCACTTTGGTTTTTTTTAAAGAAGCACTCAGAGATCCAAGCATATGCTGAAGTTCTGTTATCTGTTCTGCTAGAATGATCATATCGTCTGCAAGCCGGGTGCACTGGATTCTTCTTCTCCCCATGTTCATTCCCAACTCTTCGCTCCAAGCATTGTTGATAATTTCTTCTAGGTAGATATTAGAAAGTGATGGTGAAAGACAAAATAATTGTCTCACTCCTCTTCCTATCTTGATCTCCTGTATTTCCAGATGATGAACTTTCATTGTTACGGTTTACTCCGTGTGTAGATTCTGAATTAGTCGTCTATCCTTCCAATCGATGCCTTATCTTTTCAAAATAGCCATAAGAGTATTCCACTGTCCACTGTCCAATGCGTTTTCTAAATCCACAAAGCAAATGTTGAGTTCTTTTCCCTTTTCTAGATACCTAATTCTCCAATGATTCTTCTAATTATGGTGTCTCTAATTCCAACGCTTCTTGTACAATCTTTTATTTAAAATTCTGCTAAAATTCTGAATGGGAAATCAAACTAATGATCCTGAAGTCTTCGCATCAGACGTCGTCCAGATAGGCGAGTGACAAAAAATCTGTGCGCGCTGTAGTTTTGTCTTGCTGGAACTATGCCTGCGTGATCCCCTGGCCTCTCAGTTGGGATAAAAATCGTCCAAAATGCAAGTCGAATCACAAATATAATTATCAATCTGATAAAGTTAGGTATTTCATGATTTCTCATGCACATCAACTTTACGAACACCGTGTACAATGTAGTTCATTCTGATATTTTAAATCTATATATTCATTACTGAGTCTAGATGACGTCACTTGATTGAACCGTTAAAGCTTATGGGCGTAGAATTAAGTAATTTGCTCTGATATCGTTAGTAGACTGACAAATTCATGTCATAAAAAGAGAGAAAGTGTGTCATTTGAAAAAAAATAAACTTGTGTTCATTTTGAATATTCTCATCTAATTTAATTCTTTACGCATTTATATAAATAAGACCTACCAATTAGTTCAAATGCTCACAATTAAAATGAATAAAGGCTATAATTATTTACTAAGATTTCATTACGTTTCATATGTCAGCAATCTTCACATGGTATTTAATGTCTCTGTGAAGTTAATGCAAAAAAACTTAGGCATGACTTTATTAATGAAAGAGAAAATACATTCAGTTTAATGAATCAACTGAAAATTCTTTTATTTTAATCATACAAGTTCTTAAGGGCGTGACATCGTATGCATAAAAATGAGTGAGGTTTTTTGGTTTTTTTTCACTTCATTAATTATGTGAACTACAGGCTTACTGCCGTAGCATTAAGTGTATTGTGTTTACAACAATTAATTTGACCCATTTTATCTTTTAACGTAATAATCTATACATATAAAGCACAATGTTTGTACGAGGTGCTACCCAAAATTTCCCGAAATGCACCTCTATAAAATACGGAACTCACCCGAACTTTTAATTTCCGCTGTCACACAGTGGACCAGAATGCTTAAAAAGCTGGACAAAAATTTAAAAAATCAAACTTAGAGAAACTTAATAAAAACTACTTTTTCTTGTAGGAAATTGTATGCCCTTTCAAGCCGTTTATATGAGAGATATAGGAAAGTTGATGTTCACGTGTTTAACGTTTCTCTGAGAGAAAAAAGCGAAACTTTTGTAAGGTATATTTTAATCCGTAGTCAATTTTTTTTGCAAGTATATGAATGGGTGACCCTAGATCTAGTAAGTACCTTATATTGAGATGCTATACTGTAAGTTTTAATAAAATACCAACGACCCGGATGCCTTTAAATATACACCATATTGCCATTAATGACCGGACACTTTCGATTTTAGACGTATCTGGAAAAATACTTGATGAATTATCCTGAAATTTCAGGGGTGTAAAAAGGATGTTACACCACATATATTTCAGCGAAGGTTTTCTCCCGAAGGCAAATAGGGGACCAGCAAAGAAGTGAACCAAAAAAAATAATGTTTGGAATCACCCTGTAAAAAATAATGCTTGAAATGCATTGTAGCTGTAGCATATGCTTAAGAGGCTTGTTTTACTTTTCTGTGTTCATTTGTACGAGAATAGCACGTGTATTCATGGAGATATAAAGGTTTCTTTAAAATGGTCCAAATGTTTCGTAAGTTAAATGTTTATAAAATCGAAAGTGTCCGGTCATTAATGGTAATATTGTGTACGAGGTCTGTTCAAAAAATACGTAGACTGACGTCATAAAACAAAA